>SNQJ01S0082937.1:48666-63137 GCA_010110895.2 Picea sitchensis
AACTGATAAAAAAGATCATCAATCCTTGGCAGAGGATACTTGTTCTTGACAGTGACCTTATTCAACTGCCGAAAATCAGTGCACAACCGCAACGTCCCATCTTTCTTCTTCACGAATAGGACCGGGGCTCCCCATGGTGACACACTAGGGTGAATGTAACCTTTCTTTAGTAGCTCTTCGAGCTGCAATTGCAACGCTTTCAGCTCTGGTGTACTCATTCTGTAAGGAGCCTTCGAAACTAGAGCTGCTCCAGGCATCAAATTTATAGAAAAATCGATGTTCCTCTTCGAAGGTAGTCCAGTTACCTCGTGAAATATGTCCTTGAATTCTTTGAGTACTTTGTGGTCTTCCAGATTCGAGACTTCATCTCGGGATACTTCTTCCACTTGAGCTACAAATAATTGACAGCCTTTCCGATAACATTTCTTCAGCTGCATGGCTGAGATTTACCTAACAGCCATGGCTCTAGGAATTCCTTGGACTATTACCTGATTTCCCTCCTCGTTCAGGCATGTAAACCTCTTGTTACGGCAATCCAGAAGGGCATGGTGTTGGTCTAACCAGTCCATCCCAAATAAGAAATCGTATGAGCCTAAAGGCAGAATGTTCAATTCAGCCTTAGTGCTCATTCCTTTCATGTCCACTGAATGTGACTTAACCAATTCAGTGACCTTCCTCTTGGTCCCTGTGGCTAACTCTGCTAACCAAGAATTATCATGTTTTCTTCTCGTTAGATGCAAACTTTCCACCACTCTAGGATCTACATAACTATGGCTAGCCCCTGAATCAATGAAAATAACAAGTGGTCGGTTGTTCATCGTACCTTCCACTTCAATCATGTGCGACTGAAATTCTACTTGCTTATTGTCCAGGGCTGCGTAGATCCTCAACATTGTACTGCCCATATTCCCCACTGTTTCAACTTGCTGAATAGTATGTACAGTTCTCGCTTTACCATTTTTATGGGGACAATCTCTGTACTTGTGGTTTCCTTGACAGCCCCAACACTGAATGGGCGTCTGTCTCTGTCTTTGCGCTCCCTCTCTAGTCATTCTCGGCTCTCTAAATGATGGATGTTCCTGAAGACTGTTTCTGAAAAGGGAAGCCTTGTTTCCCTTCTGCATCTGTTCCTTCTTAAACTTCCTCTGATCATTCCAAGCCTTTTGAAGGATAGGCCTTTCTCCTTGTTGCTCATACAAGCATTTCGCCCTTCTTATGGTTTCTTCCATGGTCCTAGGATCATCTTATTGAATCTTGTCACTCATGGAAGGTGGCATTCCACTCAGATATCTCTGAATCTTGACAGCCTCATCTTTGATGAATGGAACATACTTCAGTAGTTCCAGAAAACTTCGTTCATACTCATCAATGGTCATACTGCCCAACTTGAATTCGAAGAACTCCTTCATCTTTCTGTCATAGTATCTTTTGGTCAGGTATTTCTTCTCAAAATACCTCTTAAACTCCTTCCACGTGACCTCTTTCTCTCTGATGTGTTACACCTGCACCAACTGATCCCACCACATGGATGCTTTTCCTTTCAGCTGGTACATTGCAATTCTTCCTTCTGCATGGGCAGAATAATTCTGTAGTTGGAAGTATTTCTTTATACCCAGCAACCATATTTCAGCTTCTTCTTCCTTCTTATGTTCACCATCGAACGTAGGCGGTTTAATCTTGTTGATTTCCCCTTTCAATTCATCCCTTCCAGATTTTCGGGTTTTTGAAACTTTCATTTTCGACATTTCAGGACTTTTGGATCTTCGGGTTTCGAGGTTTTGGTCCACGAGGCTTTCAAACTTGTTTTCCTTTCCAAACCCCGACTTCTAAAATTCTGATTTACATTACCCTCCGAGCCCACATAGTACAATGGTCACCCACAACTACGGTGGCACATGACACGTTAATGAGGGTCCACGTTGCTTTTTAATGACGTCATCGGTTCCACCACTCTTGCTTTTCTCCTTGACCCACTGGCATGTGGTACACATTCAGGTGTCCACTTCTATTCCTAGTAAAATCCAACGGTTATATATTTCTCAGATCTACGACGCAGATTCTTTCAGTGTTTTGGGGTTTGGGGCATCGAAAGTTCGTGCATCCACACATCTTGAACCTCCATTTTCCGAAATCATGAAATCACTGTCTACTAACTTACTTGATCCAACGGTCAAGTTCTTCTTCCCACAATCTACGGTGTAGATTGTTTCGGGATTTTGGGTTTTCGAGGGTGTTCACCTCTTCTCACCTTCCATCTCCCAAAATGTCGATTTCTTCCCGTTGACCATTTTCAAGTTACGATTCAGCGAAAGGCTGATCACTCTCCACGCGTTCTTTCGAATGGACGGTTCTGACTAATTCAGGATTTTGCGTATCGCGATTTCCACACTCCTGTGCAATTCCAAAGGGATTTAAACTCCGTGCACACTTTCCAGATCTAACGGTCACGAGGGTTCACCTTTACTCCCTAACAGATCCTAAATCTCCTACACTTCTGGTGTAGAGTCCTCTCTCCCTGTGGACTTATACCACACTGGCTACGGTTTCATAACGTCGCTATACCTCCTGAGCTTAAAAAAAAAACTCGTCAAGTAACTCCTTGACACTTTGGAGCAAACCAGGGTCCAAAATTGGCCTTCCAGACCCAATTTCCCCTTGCATTATCGGTCCAAAGACCGCTCCACTAGCCCATCTAGGCTCAGTGTTGAAACCTTGGCTCTGATACCAAAATGTAGTGCCCATTTTACGCTACTAAGGCTTAATTGCTATTAAGAGAAGATTATGACAACATTCTATACACAACTCATACAGGTATTATAAATCCCATGCATTTAAGCAAATAAACACATTCTACACAGAGTATTCATATGAGTTACTGCCATAATTTAACAATCAATAGCGTTTCATACTAATTCATATACACAGCGGAATTCATGATAACCTAAACAGTAGATTCATGCAAAACGTGATTAAAACATAATCATATACTTATCTTTTAACGATGGTAGAATCCACCAACCAAGTGCAGGCCTTCCACGACCCTCCCAGCCTTAGACCACACTGCTCATCAGCTCAACAGTGGGTCACCCCCGAGCTGGGACTAAGCTCCACCCCGAGACAAGGAATCCTAGGTTAGGCTAAGGTTACAGGGAAAATAGTATACAACGACAGGAAGGAATTCTCTCCCAGGAACCACCCACACTCACTGCCCACAGACCCTCATTCCCCACATGCATGTTCCACCCCAGGAGTATACACCTTCTCTGTCACCTGGACAGTCCTTCGTCTGCTAACCTCCCTTGCCTTGGGTTACAGCAACAGACCGGACCGAAAGTCTCCGGGCTCTGTGGCAGCTATAGGGTTCCTTCCAGGAGTTCTCTCCTTCCTCTGCACACTCTCTCGCCTGGAGGGAGTTTCTCCCAGGTCCATCAACATGTTCTTCCAACTTCAACCACCTCTCTAACCTAGAGAGAGTGTTGTACAAACTGGCCAACAAGTCACACAGGATCAACAACTCTGGATTCTCAGGGATGTGTGATGAGTCATCCACGCAGGGGTCGATACAGTCTCCAAGACTCAGAATGGAGGGTGAGACCGGCTCTTCAGAAACAAACACAGGCTTCCCGACTCACAGAATAGAGGTGTATCTGGATTTACAGAGCCAAACACAGGCTTTCCAACTGGTTCAACAATGGCGGGATGGTTCAGGTCACGGATTCATAACAAAGCCTCCACGCATAGGTTTGATCAATCGGACAGAGGATTTGCATGGACTATCAAGACAACATGGGATTCTCGACTCTCAGGAACGCTCGAGGTATCCTTGCAATGGTTGGGTCGGTCGTCCTGTTCAGCGCTTCCTACCCGCTCAGGTAGTCGGGTGGAATGGAAGAGAGAGAGAGATCTCATGGCTCATCTCGACTGTTTTATTTGCATGCACCAGGGCGGACACTTGTCACCCTTTGAACTGCATACGTTCCATCAGCATGCATCCCCTTTTCACGCTTTCCCTTTCCAGGAACTTAGGATAAAAGTAAAACATAAAATGCACATGTTCTTTTTGGAATAATAATAAATATTATTATTCCCAGGCTTAATCCCCCTAGGCCAAACACTTAGCCCCTAATTCCTTGCCCACTCTATGAATGCTTAGTCCCCCTTCACTCATTCATCATGGTCGGTCTGCACATGGAAATGTTTATATTTTATTAATTGTTCAGCGTAATTACATATACAACAGCAGGCTCCTGGCCTTCAACACTGAGGCTCCCTGGCCTAACAAACACATAAGCCTCCAGCTTATAAAAACTTGGCTTACCAGCCTATAAAACATAATTACAATTCCTTTCAGAACATGGTTTACAACGAGGCTCAGCCTTGGGGACACTACAGTTATCATAGGCTCTACCTGGTTTTCAAACTGATCATAAAATTCACATGTATACATGTCCATTGAAACATCTACAAAAACCAAAGAATCTGATTTATAATTTGAAATAAATCTGCTTGTTTGTTGTTGTTCCAACTATGTTTCATAGTCATAATCTTCCTACTCATGTATGTCTTCTCCTTGGTCATGTTCCTAAGACTTTTATTTATCACTCTGATGTAATGACCTATTACAACTGACAATTTTGGAGAAAAAAGAAGAGGTATTTTCTTTGGACTTTTGAACATCAAATTCACAACTTCCATCAATTTCATATTGCATATATTGTTGATCATCTTCAAAAATATTTAAATCTTCTTCTTCAGAATAATGATCACAAGAGGATATCCTAACAGGGTTTACATTATATGGATTAAAATCAACTAACAAAATATAATTTCCTATGCAATCATTGGTTATCATAGGCTCAATTTGGCTTGCAAACTTATCATAAATTTCATACTCGTATCTGTCTCTAGAGTACCTTGCAAATATTGAGGAATCTAGATCTGAATCTAAAATAAATCTGCTTGCTTGCTTCTGTTTCAATTCTGCTTCACATTCATTACCTTCCTGTTCAAATTCTGAAACATATTGACATTCAATCTTCTTATGTGCATATAGATGCAGATTTTCAAAATCAACCTACTCTTTGATCCCACTGGAAGCATGGATATTTTCTTCCACCTCTAGTGCATCTTCAAACAAACTGCTTAATGATGAAGATTTCCTTTCTAGCAGAAGAAGGGAGAGTTCTTAATGAAATCCCATAACATACTGTATCATGGCAGCTGTCTCTGTAGGAAAAATCTCCAAAGGCATACCATGGTAGATGCTGCAAAATCTTCGATTGAAAATAGACAAAGTTTCATTTTGTTTTCTCTTCAAAGCATTAAAATCAGCAAGATACGAATCTAGTGATTTGTTTTCACCCCAATGTTTTACAAAAACATTAGAGAACTCAATCCAAGAACCAATAGATTCAGCTCTTAAACTCTTAAACCATATGGCATCATCTCTAATCAAAGACTTATAGAAAAATCTCATGATGACATCTTCATGAACAATTTGAAAGCGATCAATAAAATCCTCAAAGGATTCCAAGTGTCTCTCAGCTGAAACTTGATTCTCTCCAGAAAACAAGGGAAGATATTCATAATAGTCAAGAGGATAAGGATGAAGGAGATAAGGAAACTTCAAAGTCTTGAACATCTTCATCCTAATTTTAATTTGAAAGGCAGTGGGTTGATCATGAAATTTAGCAAGTTGGTGACAAGGTTTAGAAGTTATGGAAATAAGAGTTGAGATCTGACAGGGTGTGGAATCAATTTTGATCTCCTCAAGATCACATTATTTATCTAAGTCATGAAGTATTGAATTGCATAACTCATTTTATGAACAGGCTGAGGTAAAACTACTGAATCTACTTCTGGAATACAATTAGCCTACAAGCTTTCTTCTTCTAAGGTCAAATATACACAAGAAGGATAATGATTTTCTGAATATACAAAACATAAAATAATTATCTTTACACGCAAAGGGAAAAGCATGAAAGAACTAAAAAAGAATAGTAATAATTCATGAAGCAAACTAATGAGTTGGTACTTGGATTTGAAGTTTGGTCTCTTCATATTCTGTAAACAGGATCCTCCCCAGTGGAGTCTTTAAAGGTGGAGTCAATAGGCAAATGATTACATTCTAATTTAATGTCTGTCTCTTGTCTTCCATTAAGAAACATATCTATGTCGTTCTCCCAGGGAAATTCTTCTTTCACTTTTGTTCCCCGACAATGGCGCCAATTTGTTGTTAGTCCAATAAATTACTCCCTGACTGTAAATGGTGTAAGATTGGTAACTTAAATACTTAATAATGTAGGAGAAAGAGGATCAAGTCGGATGACTTGAAAGAGTCACATTCATTTAAGAACAGATGAATCCTCTCAAAGATCAAAGGCTTTCTACTATACTATTCAATAGATTTAAATCAAATGTGTGAAGGCATGGAGAAGACTTATTATACTAACAGAAATATACATACAATATCATATGTGAATGGCCAGCTATGACCGTTTAAATACTTATCACACTAACACAGACATATATAAGATTCCATATAATATATGGTTAGACATAATAGGTAGAATACTTACAGCTCTATCTTATCAACGCAGTGACAAGATGACAGCTTTCAAGCATTGGACAAACATGAGAAGCAATGTATAGGTTTAATATATCAATGAAGAGATGAGATGATAGTCATTTGTCATTGAATATATATAAACATGGAAAAGAAAAAAGATGAAAACTGAACCAATACAGTGAAAGAAGCTTGATGTCAAGATGTATTCATAGATATTTCCATGGATGAAATATGGTTACAAATCTCCAAGGTTGAACCACAGTCCTCAGACTGTTCCCCCCCTTTTCATCCTTAGAATTGATAGGATTTATAGTCTTTACATGAAAGTTTCAAGATCCTATTAAAATGGATCTTAAATAATTAAAACTGAAGTTAATCAAATTAGATCTTGGCAAGTAAGATCCAATCTTATCATTACAAGTCGAATCTGACAGTCTTCAGCATTATTTGGCAAATTGCAGGTGAAGATCAAAGAGATCGAAATATTTCTTTGATAGCTGAGCGATTTCTGTCAAAAACCAAAATGCCATTTGGCTTCATTTGTTTTTCGTATATCTCCAAATCCTAAAAATGAGGATGATTTGTATTCCTATAATTATTATCCTTCATTGAAAATCATTCCCATGGGATTTGGAAACCATAAAACGCGATCTGGGCATAAATAATTTAGTTCTGGACTCTTCTGTGCTTTCGAAGGCTTAATCATCCCGTGTCCATCCTTTTAGCCGCTGAAAACTAAAAGTTAGCATTTGGTATATTTTGAGATACAAGTTTATTTATTCATTTGAATAATATGTTTTAATGTATGTCCATAAGACTTTATAACTTAATATTTATAAATAAATCTTTAACCTCATAATCATCTTATCATGTGATGTCAAAATAATTTGAAAATTATTTTTGATCGCTAACAAAGTCCATCTTAGTGAATTACTTGAAATGTTTCAATTGTTGCAATAGATCATCGACCCTAGGCAGAGGGTACCAATTATTTAGTCTAATCGTGTTCAATACCCATTAATCGATACACATTCTGAAAGTTCCATTGTTCTTGGGAAAAATTATGATGGGTGACCCAAAAGGTGAGTTACTTGGTAAAATCACACCCCACTCCTACAATTATTGCAATTTCTACTTCACTTTATTTGTTTCTAGAACAAACTATATATACAACCCAAAATTTAGCAATGATGAGTATGGAAATAATTGGATTTTGTGCTTCACTTCACTCTTAGATGGTATCCTTTTAGGCTCTTAGAACACTCCCTTGTATTCCTTTAGAAACTCCTCCAAATCATTTTTTGATCCTTAGTACATTGTTCTCTTTACTTTTACTTTTAACAACACTTCGCTAGACTAATTTTCCCTTAGGAAAAGTAAAACATATGTCGTGCTAGAACTAATCAATTTCTTAGCTCGATTAGCAATTACTAGTGAAATATTTTGTTTTCCTTTGTGCAAAGTGATGATGAAGGATTTCTTGTCCTTGATAAAGAGGTATTGATTGGCTCTCTTCATGAATATAGCATCCATGATATACATGTACAGTCTTCCAGACACTACTCTGCATACATCTAGTGGCACTACGTTCGATTCTACTTCACCTATAAAATCAACATATACGACAAATTTAATCTTAGACTATAGCTCCAATTCTATGAGATTATCCTATGAACCCGAGTCAAAATAATCTATTTGGTATTCTTAACCTGAATATTGATCCCAAAGAGTTTGGTCATCTCCCTCTCTTCCTGGAAATTGTTAGGGACCTAACTCCTCATGTAGGTAGAATAATATATTACAATGTAATAAAGTTCAATATTATAAGGCCTAGCAATAAGGAAGAATAAGTCGGATGTAAGAAGACCTAATAGAAGATTCCACTTCTAGAAGGATGTTCCTCTAGATGGTTCTTTTGATAGATATATTTAGTATAAATAGGAGTCGAGAGTATGAGAAATCTTGTCTTGGATATTATTGTAATAGAGCTCTGCTCTGTTGGAGTTTGTCCCCTCGAAGAGGCAAGTGAACATTGCTCTCAGTAATCAAAGTGTTATTTCTAGTGTTATTCTGGTATCATTTTGGTATTATTGTGGTGTTGTTCTAGTTATATTGTTGTTCATCTACCATTTCTAGAATTTCATTTCTATTATGCATACTTTTTATATCTGGAATATTACAAGTGGTATCAGAGCACTTTCCTCGACATAAAATTGTGGGTTCATTTTTTTAGGGTAGAGATGTGTTCCGACGTCTTTAAGCTACAAAGATCTTTCGTTAAGCACATAAACCTGCGGTCGGGTATTCATACACACATGAAATATAAGTGGTACCTAAGTGCACATATGTTGGCCACCCTTGTAACCTTTGTTGGTACCCCTTTGAGTGGTAGCGCATCAGAAAACACCTGTATACAGATCGGCCTAGATTTCTTGAAGCCCTCTTTAGATAAATCGATCGGTTGCTTGATTGCTATAGTGCCACTGAGAAAAGCACCCGAAAAGACACTCTCTAGTACTTGGGTAGTCGGGTAGTATGGCTAAGGGCACAGTCTAGCCTCCTTAGTTTGTGCCCTTAGATATTGGGTTGAGTACTATTGTTGGACCCCACACGTATATAAGAGAGCTATAGCACAGGGAAAACCCTTGTCTGTAGAACCCTTGAATACCTAACCTTTGCGTACGCAAACAAAAAACAAAATAGACAAGATCTATTGTCGCATAATTGTGTTCGAGTTTCCAAATCACTACACATTTCTTCTTGATTAAGCATTTGGGAATTTCATCACTGCAATATTATTCAAACAAGAGTATAACTCCACAGGTGTTAAAAAAAAAGTCTGGATTTTTTTTGTAGCATTATTTGAGACCTATTCCATTGGATTTATCTCTTCGCCCTTATAACATTCATACCTATCATTTTTTAGAAAAGTTTTTTACCCCAATCACCCCTTTTTGGTTCCCTCGTCATCATGGCCCATACCCATAGCCAAGACTTGGAAGCTCGCTTGAATACCTTGCAATCTAATTTCATAGATACCCAACAAGAAGTGAGACATCTCAGTGCCAATATTTCCACCATCAATAAAAACATGCATTCCTCCATCACCGCCTTAATCGAAAAACTCAAAGAAGACCTCAAACAATGTTGAAATTAATAAGACAGCTAAGAGGGGGGGGTGAATCAATTGTTATTGTTCTTAAACAATTTTAATTCTATTAAAGCATTCTTGATCTTTCTTCAAGTGATCATCAATATTGTACAACATATGGACAACATAAATAATGAGCATCAGTCACACATAAGATATACACAGAGACAACTTTTCACGAGGAAACCCATAAAGGGAGAAACCTCTTCTTCATCAAAATGATAGGCAGTGTTTTAAGTTCTATACATCATCTATAATTGAGCACCAACTCAATGTGAGGCTACTACCTCTGTTTTACAAGCTCCAACTTGTTTGAGAGCGCCAACTCTCTAGTTTCTCTAGCACCCACTAGAAGGAAGCACCAACTCCCTGAGTGTTCCAACACTGACTGGATGGAAGCACCTACTTCCACTTATACAAGCACCAAATTGTTTGAGAGCACCAACTCTATGGTTTCTCTAGCACCCACTAGAAGGAGGCACCAACTCCATGAGTGTTCCAGCACCAACTGGATGGAAGCACCAACTTCCAATTACACGGGCTCCAACCTGTATAACAGAGAACACTTGCTCTCCCTTGCACCACCCTGCCACCCTGGTTTCTTTGGTTGCAACCAGATGGAAGCTACAACTTCCTGTGTTCAAGCACCCACTTGAACCTCTAAGGACAACATTCCTCCCTAGCACCTCCCAACCACCTTGAAATATAAAAATTTGTTTTCTATGAATTTATTACATTGATTCAATAGTTTCCATTTACTTACCAGGCTTATCACTATTCAGCTATGCTGCTCTACTATGTGTGCATCAGTGTCTCCCTTATTTCATCCTCTTCATCTCTCTGATCTTATCCTCTATCTCAGCATGCATACCTTGGATTTATCTTCTTCTCATAGATATGCATCTTTGATATGTGCACTTTCTTCTCTCTTCCACTATTCTATTATATTCAGCTTTTGTTCCTCATCTCTGTGTTTTATTTCCACTGCGCATACTGTAATTTTACCTTTCTATGGTTCAATTCATTTTTCACTCGGCTCAGCCACCCGCACATAGTCACAACGTATATATTTTATCCACTTCCTCTTCGGTTACACCTCAAATCTTATTGGGAAAAAAGTGCCTCATCAACTGAATCACCAACCGTCCAAGAACCATGATTTGGTTATGCTAACTGAATCGTAACTGAACAGTTAATCATAAAGATCAACAATATCCCTTCGATCAGATTCTCAAATAACCAGCACCGTTGGATTAAATCTGCAGGGTTTTGCGTTTATTTCACCATTTCGACATTTCGACATTTCGGCATTCCTGTGGTGAAGAGTCTCGACTCTTCATGTTACGATCGTCGAAGAGGAGCTTAGCTTGGTGTTATCTCCCCCCTCTCACATGACCACTGATGGTAACCACAGCCTACACCAAAAGGTGTTTTTCACATTTTGGCATTTTGGCATTTCGGCATTCATGTGGTGAAGTGTTTCGACACTCCAACTCCTGGTATCTGAAACCTACACCAAAAGGTGTTTTTCACATTTTGTCATTTCGACATTTCGACATTCCTGTGGTGAAGTGTTTCAACACTCCAACTCCCGTTATTCGAAACTTCAAAATGGATTCAGATCAACGGTCTGGTATTTCGTTGTTTCGCTTTTCGGCATTTCAACATTTCTGTGATGAAGTGTTTCGACACTTCCAACTCCTGGTATCCGAAACTCCGAAATGGAGTCAGATCGACAGTCTGGTATTTCAGCGTTTCGCATTTTGGCATTTCTGTGATGAAGTGTTTTGACACTTCCAACTCCCGGTATTCGAAACTCCGAAATGGAGTCAAATCAACGGTCTGGTATTTTGACATTTCAACATTTCTGTGATGAAGTGTTTCGACACTTCTAACTCCCGGTATTCGAAACTCTAAAATAGAGTTTATCTTCTGATACCCAAAATGGAGTTTAGCTTCTGATCTTGCCATGCGATCATCATTGTGATACTGGTCGTGATCTTTGCCATCAATGACAAACACGCATACTCTGCCTCTGTCTGAAAACATGCCAACAATCTCCCCCTTTGGCATTGTTGGCAACCCCTTGAAGAACATCCAATTATACCACTGTAGCATCTTTGAAATTACCACACTTTCTCCCCTTTTGACATCAATGTCAAAGAAGAGACACGCTCCCCCTGAGTTGTTGCAGTACATACTCCCCCTGTCAACTATGAGCAGCTTAGAAATACAATAGATATTTAATAAGTACTCCCTCTGACCAGGTGAACAGATTATACGAAAGAAGTTATAACCCCCAACGTTTGACGAAGATATCCAAAAGGGGTCACTGCTAACAGTTTAGTAAAGACATCAACTATCTGTTCTATGGAAGGAATATAATTCACCTGAAAAATTCTGTTTGTAAGTTGTTCTCTGAGAAAATGGTATTTTATTGGTATGTGCTTAGATTTTGTATGAAGTACAATATTCTTAGAGAGACTGATGGCACTGGTATTATCACAGTGAAGTGGAATGGGATCAGTGTAAGTTACCTTCAAATCTGCAAGAGTTTCTATCATTCATAAAATCTGAGTGTAGCAAGTAGCAACAACAATGTACTTCGCTTCTGTAGTTGATAAGGAAATAGATCCTTTCTTTTTACTAAGACATGCTACTAATGAGTCACCCAGGAAGAATGCTCCTCCACTGGTGTTTTTTCTCTCATCAACATATTTTGCCCAATCTGCATCTGAATAAGCAGTTAACTGAAAATTCTGATTTCTGGGATACCACAGACCATAAGTCATTGTTCCCTTCAATTATTTGAATATCCTTGTGACAACTACCAAGTGACTTTGTTTAGGAGCTGACTAATAACGACCTACCATTCCAACAACTTGCATTATATCAAGATGGGATGATGTGATGTATAGAAGACTGCCTATCATTGATCGGTATCTCCTTTGATCAACATCGGGTGACATATCATATTTATTGATCTTGCAACCAACCACCATAGGTGTACTAACAGGAGAGGAATCCTCCATCTGAAATTTATTCAACATCTCTTTCAAATATTTTTCTTGAGATATAAAAATTCCTGCAGAACTTTGTTTTACTTGTAACCCAAGAAAATATGACAGTTCTCCTATCAAGGACATCTCAAACTCTATTTGCATAGAGTTAGCAAACCACTGGACAAATGATTCATTAGTACAACCAAAAATAATATCATCTACATAAACCAAAACAACTAGTAAATTATCACCTTCAGACTTAATGTAGATATTGCGTTCAACAATACCTTTCTTGAACCCTTTGTCTTGTAAAAATTTGTCCAGTCTATAATACCAAGCTCGTGGTGCTTGTTTCAGTCCATATAAGGTCTTCTTCAGCTTGCAAACATAATTAGGATTATTTTTCAATGAGAATCCTTCAGGTTTCTCCATATATACTTCTTCCTCTAGATCTCCATTAAGAAAATATGACTTAACATCCATCTAATACACTTTAAATTTCTTATGGCATGAATATGCAAGGAACATTTTGATGGTGTCCAATCTTGCCACTGGTGAATTTTTTTTATCAAAGTCCTGACCTTCAACTTGTGCATACCCTTTGCAGACCAATCTGGCTTTATTTCTAACAACTTGTCCTTTTTAATTCATTTTATTTTTGAACACCCATTTGGAACCTATTACATTCTTATCTTCAGGTCTAGAGACAAGCTCCCAAGTATTGTTCTTCTCAATTTGATCAAGCTCTTCATTCATTGCTCTAATCCAATCATCATGCTGGTTGGCTTCATAAAAAAAATTAGGTTCAGTCATAGATAAAAAAACAACATGAGATTGTTCTGAGTCTTTAATCAATTTCCTTCTTGTCTAAACTCCTTTATTTATATCTCCAATTATCTGATTTTCAAGATGATTCTTTCTAACAATTCTGAGAGGTGATTTTGCTTCTTTCTGCTAATTTGTGTCAGCCTGAGTATTCGTATATTCATCTGATTCAGATTCTTCCCTTTCTGATCCTTGGACCTGTTCATCTTCATCTTCAACTATATCTTTTGTGCTTGGTTCAACACTGCTTACATTTCTGATCGAGATTTCTTCATCAACTTTTATGTCTATACAATCAACCAGTTTATGCAGTCTCTTATTATAACATATGTACCCTTTACTGTTTGTAGTATAACCCAAGAATATACCTTCATCAGCCCTATCATCATATTTGCTAATATTTTCATCATTTTTCTTGATATAACATTTACTCCCAAAGACTTTAAAATGCTTGATTGAAGCAGGTCTTCCAAACCATAATTCATAAGGAGTCTTGTCACTGTGTGGCCTGAGATGATCTTTGTTAAGGACATGAACGACTGTATGAATTTATTCTACCCAATATGTCTGAGGTATGTTCCTTTCATTCATCATTGATCTTGCCATTTGTTGTACTGATCTATTATGCCTCTCAACAACTCCATTTTGTTATGGAGTCCTTGGAATTGTGTTCTCTCTTTTGATCCCATGTTTATCACAGAACTCTTTGAAGTTCCCTGAACTAAACTCTCCTCCTCTATCAGACCTTACTGCCTTTAATCTTTTTCCTGTTTGATTCTCAGTCAGAGCCTTAAACACTTTGAAGTTTTCAAATTCTTCAGATTTTTCCTTCAAAAAGGAAACCCATGTTAGTCTAGAATAATCATCAATAATCAACATAAAATAATTTTCTTTTCCTATACCTTCTTTCCTTGATGGTCCACAT
>SNQJ01S0082937.1:71092-86510 GCA_010110895.2 Picea sitchensis
TAGGGAACTGAAAATCCTCCAAGTCAAGTGTTCCAATTACCATAAGGCAGGGAGATACCCGTGAAGGGTTGAAGGCCGAGGTCCAGTTGTTTTGTGCGTCCCCCCTTGAGGCACCCACCTCTTGGACGGGATCCAGCCCGTGACCCATTTCTTAGGCCGAAAATCTAAATGTCACACTTTGACCGAGGTACCTAGTGACCAACTTTAGGACATCTACCCAGGTCGCAATTGTGGGCTGCAATTGCACCTTGATTGGATTTTGTGTGGCTATTGGGAAATATCACTAGCTCTTTCGGGATATGCCCCCTCTTCCCCTCATTATAACCAATTATTTCATCCTTCACTAGTTTCTCTTCCAGTGACTTCAGACCCCACTGTTGAGTACTATTGGAAGGTCCAGTGATAGTTTGAGAGGAAGGACGTTACGTCTTCTAGGACACGAGCATTTTCTTTCTTTTGATTCCCCCATGTGGACAAAACCCACTTACCCATATATATGCTTCTTTTTCAAAAAAAAATTATGTATGAGGCACATCTGATTACAGTTTGATTTGGATATATATATTGTGTGTAAACATTCAACGCAAAGGCTCTTGTTTCTATATTTCTCTCACCACTTTTTGCACACATTCACACAGCTAGTCTGACATCATAGGGGAACCACAGAACCCCCGTCATTCATGACGCTTGTTAAACCTCCCTCCTATCTTAGGGGGAGTATCCGGTCATGCCCGCTCATCGACACTTCCTTCACACACTCTTGTGAGTGATACTATTTTAGGATCAGCTTTGCTTGGTTCTACATTACTTGGGTCAACTTCCCAAGGCCATCCGTTCACTCGCTCTCCTTTACACGGAAGCAGGGGACTCACTTCCTCTCAAGGAGGGAGCACCAACCCACCTAGCCCCCCTCAAGGGTCAGGTTCAAAACACACTATGGCCAGAGCTAATCCTCCCCCCCACTGCATATGCCATACTTGGCCTCTCTCAACATACCGGATCTCACCAAACTCACCAATGATCCTATATTGCATGAGCCCACATGGCCCGCAATGCCCACCAAACTACCTTCAGACATACCAAAGTTTGAAGGAAAGGCAAGAGATGACCCTGCCAACCATGTCATGACCTTTCACCTATGGTTCTCTTCCAATAGCATTATGGATGATTCCATCAGACTGCGATTATTTCAAGGCACACTCACTGGCCCATCAGCTAAATGGTATGTTGAAGAAAAATCAGGGTCCCACGCAACTTTTGAGTCATTGACCAAAGCATTCTTGACCTTCTTCCAATTACCCATCCGCCACAAAAATGGTCTAGAACTACTTTCTAATTTCAAACAAACCTCAACCACACACATCGCTGACCACATTCACGAGTGGCGTAGGCGACGTAGTTTGTGCAAAGAACAAACCACCAAGCAACAATGTCTCGATTGGTTTCTTAGATCACTTGTCTCTCTCCTTGGAAAGGATGTAGCTTCCACATTCCCTCAATCCGAAGAGGAATCCATCAGTAAGGACCAACAGTATGACCTCATCTATTCACAGTTAGGATACTTATACACTGTACTTCCTGATCTTCCAAAACTCGTGCCATTTGGCCAAGACAAACCTGGGATGTCTCACTCAGCAGATGGACTGATCGGTGCCACCACACACCACGGTCCACAACCCCAACCACCACCGATGTATGGCACCCCTCAATACCCACCGGCATACAGGGGCACTTCTTATTACCCCCCACCCCCTTATCAACATTCATACCCTGTTGCTATACCCCCACCCATCAGTGGACCACCGTCGACACCCCCCATACATCCACCTATTCCAACAACCAGTGGTACTCCCTCAACCTTAACTTATAGTACTAGCGAAATCACTACGCCTTCCTATGTACCTTATGGATCGGTACCACCACAGAATCCATACTTCCCATTTCCTGGTCCTCCACAACCCATGGCCCCCCCACATCCTCATGCGGGGGTGAATTTTGTTCAACCATCTGTTGCTCAACAATACCAAAATTTTGAACAGTTGAACACAGCCAATCCAACCCATCCATCGAACAATGCCAAGAAGAAAGGACGGAACAGGAATAACAACAACCCAGGTCAAGGCAGGAATCCCCCCCCACAGCACCAACCCACTAGGGGCAACCAGAACCAAGGGAACCAAAACCCCCAAGGGGGCAATAATAATAAACTCCAAGGGAGAAACAATGTTAAAACCATCTTCCCTTGTGCCCTTTGTGGTGAGTTCGGCCATTACACTCATCATTGTCCCCAGATCGCTGATTTCAAATGGTTGAAATACTCTGGTAGTCTTCCCCATTCTCCTGCACAGCCTGCCCCTCCGCAGGCACCATAACAATACGTGCAACAACCCCCTCCCACCATGCTGCAAAATCATATTCCACATCAAGGTGTGATAAACACCCAACAGGACACACAACATCCCCCACCTCAGGTGGGACAATACCTCAACCCCAACAATCCAGTAGATTGTACAATTCTCCTCACCAGTGAGGAAGAAATCCTTCTGCAAACACGTAACTGTCAGTATCATGCACCCGCTAAGTCTCCTTCCCTCCCTCCAAAGACAAACCCTACACCGACGACACCCCCATTGGTGATCTGTCGCCCTTCCGCTGAACCACCACTTCGCATCCCTCGCATCCCATTGTGCAGGAATGTCCACAACCCACAGGCTAGGGAAACTCATAACTATAGTTTGGTAGATGACTTAGAACAATCCCTGGCTGCCATGTCAGTATTGGAAGTCCTCCAGACTTGTCCTACTCAGCGGAAATCACTACTTTCCTCCTTGGGGCTAGTCGACCCTGCAGATACCTGACTCATTACCTTTGATCTTGACAACGATGAACCTCATCTTCCCGCCATGATCGCATTTCAAATCCCAGTAAAAATACGGAACATCACAGTTCATCGGTGTATCATCGATGAAGGTGCATCTACATGCATTATGTCCAAAACGGTATGGCAGAAACTTGGTTCCCCGGAACTCATACCCTCTGCCATCACATTACGAGCTTATGACGAACAACCATCCTCTCTTGAACGTCTCTTTCAAAATGTCCCCGTTGAACTCGAGGGCAAGACTATTCTCATCGATATCGAAGTTATCGACGCCCCACTCGATTATAATATCCTGTTCAGTCGTAGCTACATGTACGCTATGAAGGCAGTGGCATCTTCCGTCTTTCGGACAATGATGTTCCCCCACAATGGGAAGATCGTTACCATTGACCAAGTCTCTCATTATGAGCCTAATCCATCTGCCAACATCGATAACATTCTTCCTCTCATCCACACAAGCCATGACACATATCCACTCATCAAGATGGGTCCTGGGATTTTTAAAGATCTATCCTTATTAGGAACATATCATGGAGCACCACCACTCCTTCATCCTGCTAATCAAGTATGCATCATATCATCTAACGACACTCACACAGAGGATACCCTTCCTCCTACAGAGGATTATATCATACCTGACGTCCCACTCGTCACAGAAACCCCCCCCTCAAGAACCTCCTGGACACTCGTCGACCCCACCAGTCCATGATTCCACCTCTCCCCAAGGACATGGTCCAGTTTGGGAGACAGTTCTCCAACCCCTCACTCAAATTCCCTTCTTTTACCCTCCACCAGGTATCGAATCTTTTCAGGTAGTCATAACGCTCACACTCCCTAATATGGTGTTAGTAATCCCAGTGTGGTATTTACACCCACCATAGATGGTCCCTCGACCATCCCTTCCCCCCCAGGAAGGAATCCCCATAACGATTCCCATCCTTACCCCCACCACCCCACCACTCACTAGCCCCCCTGCTACAGCTGGGGGCAGGAGAAAGAAGAAGGAGCCCACTGCCCCACTTCCTCCACGCATCCCACCACCTTGCGCACTATGTGGGAAAGAGGGTCACCAAACCAATAATTGTCCATCACTACCTGAATTATGAAATTTGATCCCCCTCAATCAAACTCCCCCAACACCCGCCACTACTGCTAGTCCCTCCACTACCACCCACCCTTCTAGTAGTAAAGGGTTGAGGACCAAATACGCTTGTGCTATATGTTCAGAGTATGGCCATTATACCCATCATTGCCCAGCACTGCCATGCTTTCGGCAAACATTAGCCTCCGTACGCCAGAACTTCCAAAACAACCCCAGTCCTGCTACGTCCTCCTCAACAAATATCACTGACATCTGTTATGTCACCACTTCAGTCAATGAACGTATGATATGCCCTTGCTCTCTCTGCGATTCATTAGCTCATTTTACCTACCAGTGTCCTATGATTCTTGAATACAGGTAACGTCAATTGACCCTGCTTCACCAACCCGCAGAGGCAATATTTGATGTTACCTCATCACTAGCGGCTCTTCATGCCATTTCTCCCAAACCTGAGGAACTCCCAACACCTCCATGGTTCTTATATGACGTATCTGAGTATTCACCCCCCAACCTCCCCAACCCTCCTGCTCATTCCCCTACGGGCACTCTCCACCCAACTACCACGGGTACCCCTCAATACTTCAATATATGGTTTATGTCGAGTGAACCCTCACCATCTCCTAACAATGTTCCCCCTGCATCTTCACTAGGGGGAAACCACATGACCACTGTCACCGAGATCACTCCTCACGACCCCTTGTATTCCCGTCACTTCCAATGCGATGAAGAAATACTAGAAGAGTTAAACCACCCAAATTCTCCCTGGGAGGCGCTACACCATCGCTCACTCTTCTCCCCACAGGAATACCCCATGCCTCCTAACCACAACTCCATTTACGCGGTCGAAACCAAGGATTTTATCCCATCAGGGCCTATCGACTGGTTCAACAATCCCATTCCTGCCCCTGATGCTTTTGAAGAAGGAAACATGGCCAACATTTCCCCCACCATTAAAATTGACATTTCCATTAAAAATGGCATCATCGAAGAAATCACCATTGGAGTTGCTTGTACTCCTCAGGAAATCGCCGCATACAAAGCCCTCTTCCAGGAATATCGGGATATTTTCGCCTGGTCATACACAGAAATACCTGACCTCGATCCCTCTATTGTTGAACATCGCATCGACACCTGGATCGACATCACACCAGTTCGCCAAAAACAACGACCGCTACACCCATTCAAAGCCGCGGATATCAAAGCCGAAATAGACAAATTACGCGTTGTCGGGTTCATTTACCCCATCGCCTATACCTCATGGGTTTCCAACCTTGTACTTGTTAACAAAAAACAGGGCACTGTCCGCATGTGCACAGACTTTCACGATCTCAATCATGCATGTCCCAAAGACAACTTTCCAACGCCTTTCATCGATCAAATTATCGACGACTACGCGGGCTACGAGGCTCTCTCCTTTATGGACGGATTCTCTGGTTATAATCAAATTCAAATCCACCCAGCCGATCAGTATAAAACCGCATTCACTACCCCGTGGGGTACTTTTTCATATCGTGTCATGCCTTTCGGCTTAAAGAATGCTGGCGCAACTTTCCAGTGGGCTATGACATACATCTTTCATGATCTGGCTAATATCATCCTCACCTACTTGGACGAACTCACAGCTTGATCCAAGAAACGCACCCAGCATCTCGATGATTTACGAATCATCTTTCAATGGTGTCGTCAGTACAACATCCACTTTAATCCTCTCAAGTTTGTGTTCTGTGTCACCGAAGGGAGCCTCCTCAATTTTATTGTTTCCCAAAGCAGTATTACCGTGGACCCCCTCAAAGTCCAAGCTATCACCAAAATTCCACCTCCCCGGAATTTGCGACAACTTCAGAGTCTACAGGGAAAAGCTAACTTTCTTAGATGCGTTGTCCCCAATTATGCCATATGTGCACATGATTTCCTTCACTTAATACGTCACGACATCCCTTTTCACTGGGACGACCATGCCCAACAGTCATTTGACGATATTAAAGCAGTGCTTTCAAATGCACCTTTAATTAGTGCACCTGATTACAATCACGACTATATCCTCTACGTATTAGCATCAGCTATATCAGTAGCCAGCGTCCTCGTCCAGCTCAGAGATGACAATCGTGAACATGTCATTTATTACGTTAGTAAAAACCTCTCAGGGCCACCCTTTAAATATAAACACGAAGAGAAACTTGCTCTTGCAGTTGTCCTCGCAGTCCAGAAACTGCGCCATTACATTTTGCTTCATACCACAAAGGTCGTCGCCGATTCCAACCCTATGCAGTACTTGTTCAGCCGTCGGCAAGTTAATGGCAAATTCGTTCGATGGATCATTATACTTCAGGAGTACAACCTCGATTTCTCCACCCCTAAGAGTAAGAAAGCCCTCGTTCTCACCGAACTTGTCACGACCCTCCCTTCTGACACCACCAGTGCCCCCGTTAACACCGACTTTCCTGACGAACACCTATTTTACATCACTATCCTTGGTACGGCGACCTCCTCATCTACCTCCGAACTCAAAAGTTTGGTAACCACCTCTCACGCGATGATCGCCTCCGTATTCGCCATCAAACCCCCTGCTACCTCCTCATCGGAGACATCCTATACTGGTGGGGCATTGACACCATTCTTCATTGATGCCTGACTATTGACGAGGCTGATAGAGTCTTAAACAACTGTCACAACGACGCCTGTGGGGGCCATCTTTCGGGTATATCCACTGCTTAAAATATTATCCAAGCTGGGTACTTTTGGCCTACCTTGTTTCATGATTGCATTCATGCCGTGAAACGATGTGAGCAATGTCAGCTTTACGCCAACAAAGCTCGAGCTCCCCCCGCTCTTCTTCACCCTGTCATCACTGCCGACCCTTTTTGCAAATGGGGCATCGACTTTATGACTTGTAATCCCCCCTCCAACAATGGTCACAAATACATCGTTGTCATCATTGATTACTTCACCAAATGGGCAGAACCTATGCCCACTTTCAACAACACCGCTGACACTGCAGCGCGTCTTTTCTTTAACCACGTCATATCCCGCTTTGGAGTACCCCTCCAACTCATTTTCGACCATGGGAAACACTTTGAGAATGAGATCTTCGTCGAACTCTCATCTCGGTTAGGCTTCTCTCACAAGTTTGCCTCATCATATTACCCTCAGTCTAATGGATAGGTCGAGGCCGTTAACAAAGTCCTCAAGACCATGTCACTAGTAACTGTTTTGTAGGGTATTATCTGCCAAGTTTGGGGCAACTAGGTATTGTTTTCCCTCCAAGGGATATCGTTGTCATACTTGGAGATGGAAATACCAAAGGTGTTTACAATGGACTCTTTGCTCAAACATTTACTCTCTCTGACTAGCATTCTATTACAAGCCTTTGTATGGTTGTTAATTCATTCTACCATGAGCATGCAACTATCTTTTTGAAGGAGGAGGATGTTGCAACATTTACCATGAGGGCAGCGGATGACCCTAGAGCTCTGAACAAGTCTTTGTATCTCACGCTTCCTGGTAACAACTATTCTATTAATGAGCTTGTATCTCTGTGGGAGAAGAAGATTGGTAAGGCTTTGGAAAAGATCCATATATCGGAGGAAGAGTTGCTGAAAAAAATTACAGGTTAGGATATGGAAACGTTTTCCTTCATTCCCTGCCATTTAAAGACTCAAGCAAAATTTCCTCTTGAAAAATTTTATGCATATATTTGTTCGTTCTATGCATATATTTGTTCACTTTACGTGCACTGAGTAGAGTTGTTTTTGGTTCGGAGAAGCTGGCTGAAATTTGGGCTTGAGAGTCTGTATGATTGTTAATCTGTTTAGAAATTTAGGCTTGAGAGTATGTATGATTGTTAATCTGTTTAGAGTGAAGTAGTGACTTCTGGTTAAATCGTTTGGTGGGTGATGCAGAGACACCATTCCTAAATAATCTTGACATGGCACTTTGTCACTCTGCGTTTGTGAAAGGGGATCAAACAAAACTTGAAATTGGACCTGCTGTTGTGGAGGCTAGTAGGCTCTACCCAGATGTGAAATACACTACTGTTGAAGAGTACCTCAACCAATTTGTTTAAAGTTTATTGTAATAGGTACTTGGCAGAACGATAGATGTTGTAGGTTTCTTTTTGTCGCCACTTGTAATGCAAGTGACTAATAAGACATTTGAATAAAGAATAGTTTAAACATTTTACCTACCTTTTGGGAGTTTTCTAAACGTTCTACCTACCTTTTGGAGATTTTCTGGCCAATTTTTCAGTTTGATTTTATCTTAAATCAGGTGATGAAGATGAATGTCCGGTGATGAATGGTTGGATCTGTAGATTTGAGTGGCTAAGTTTGTATAATCCGATTGAATCCATTTATTCATTCAGAAATACAATTTAAACAACAGAAAATAGAGATCTTGTCCAAATTTACATTCCATCCAATTCCTACCAAAAAAACCCAAAAGGTAAAACATTTAGCCAATACCTTTAAATAAATCTTATGCTTCTCAAATACTAAACAAAGCCTATGCTTCTGAATAGTTCCTAAGGTGGTTGATGCCTTGTGTTTTGTATGTAATGGAGTCATATTGATAGCCATATCATCAATCAAGTTAATACAAGTCTCTTTTTTCTCCTTACAAGCAAGGTTACTATCATATCAAAAACATCACTTTGCTCAAACTGGGATATTATGTGGATTTTTACTGTAAGATTACATTTGAGACTATTAAGAATGTAGTTTCTATAGCACAAGATGCAATCAAGTTACATTCGAGCTTGTAGGTGTTTCTCTGGCACAAGATGCAATTGTTTATGATCTTGGCACTAATTTGGATTCTTTTTCAAATTTAAAATTTGTTTGAGGGTGTTATTGTGAAAAAGAATGTGTGTATATTCATCACAAAATAAGATTTTAATTCAAATGTTATGTATTAGCACCTAAATCTACATCATCAAAAATTTTGAAATTTTTCCTAAATTGCATAGGCTTAGCCAATTTCTAGCCATTGCAAATTTTTAATTCATACAGAACTTTTGGTAATGGCTCCTACACCAATAAGTTTGTATTTCACTACCAGAAGTTCTGGTAGCACAATGTGCTCATCGGATTGCCTACCTTCGTTGTCCAAGAGAAGGGTTTTTATGGTTATATGATCAAAGCCTGTCATTACTTGAGACCGCTTGTCTACTATCCATCTGCCAGCACTATTTGGTATAAATTCAGGCTTGTTCTAAATCCAAAACCAAATCCAAGATTTTGTCCTATTCATTATTTTTTCCATGCTGGCAACACAAGAACGTTGATTGATAAATATGAAGGTGGCTTGAAGGCTTTTTCTCAGGGGCAGAGATAGATGAGTTTGGCATCAAAATCATTATAAATGATTTTATGTTTAAATAATAATTTTTATATTTTGGCAAAATGTTGGGTCTCCTATTTAATCATGTTTTTATTACAAATCCATTACAAATCTCCAGTTAAAGTCAACACTAAGTTATCTCTAAATGATTGTTGATGTAGGATATATAAATGATTGTTGATGTAGGATATACTGATGGTTAATGTTTACAGATCTATCAGTAGTAAAAAATTTGTTGTGATTGGGTGTACTTCATAAAATCATATTCAAGTAATTTTGTTCATGATTAGAAAGGATTTCTGGTTATTGAACATTCAGTAATTTTGTTCATGATTAGAAATCTCAAGTCAACACTAAGTTATCTCTAAATGACTGTTCATGTAGGATATCTAAATGACTATTGATGTAGGATATATTGATGGTTAATGTTTACAGATCCCTTAGTAGTAAAAGATTTGTTGTGACTGGTTGTACTTCATAAAATCATATTCAAGTAATTTTGTTCATTATTAGAAAGGATTTCTGGTTATTGAACATTCAATAATTTTGTTCATGATTAGAAATCTCAAGTCAACACTATGTTATCTCTAAATGATTGTTGATGTAGGATATCTAAATGACTGTTGATGCATGATATATTGATGGTTAATGTTTACATATCCCTCAGTAGTAAAAGATTTGTTGTGATTGAGTGTACTTCATAAAATCATATTCAAGTAATTTTGTTCATGATTAGAAATGATTTATGGTTATTGAACATTCAATAATTTTTTCATGATTAGAAAGGATTTCTGGTTATTGAACATTCACTCTTGTGCATATATTAATTGAACACGATGTGAAATTGATACATTCACAATTGTCTTTTTCCCATTCTTCCCTCTTTCACTTTTAATTCAAAATATCTGAGTATTGAGTGCACTTGTTTTCTTTTCATGTTTCACCTTTAATTCAAAATATCTAAGTATTGAGTGCACTAGTTTCCTTTTCATGGACGTAGTGTGTATCTGAGAGCTGTCATTGAGTTGAGAATCCAAAACCCAATACTTGATCCACCGTCCCAACCAAACATCAAATCCTTTTGAAGATTTGCTAGACATTTCTCTTTTTGCAATCAAATCCCTTTGAAAAATTGCTAGACATTTCTCTTTTTGCAATCAAGACTAAAATCTCTAATGCTAACATTATGAGTTTCCTTTATGTAATAAAAAGAAATATTATTTAAATAGTTTTGTTTACTTTAATGCAATATATTAAAATATATTATTTTTTAGTTGTAGGAATTGGGGGGTGGTTGTAGGATTTGGAGTGGGGAGGATGATACTATTTTCTCTCAACCACAATCATTTCTATGATCATCTTGACATTTAAATTGAAAATCTTGGTACACGAGCATTTTTATGAACATTTGTAAATATTGTATATGGAAAAATAGATTACAAAGCTAGATTGAAATTTTGACATTTAGATAATTAAGTATTTTTAAAAAATTAACATCATAAATTTGGTAGTTCTATAAATTTCCTAACTTAATATATAATATATATTAGATTAAAAAATAATGTATATACACTCCACTTTTCATTTGRTAGTTTTATAAATTTCCTAACTTAATATAACTTAATATATAATATATATTAGATTAAAAAATAGTGTATATRCACTCCACTTTTCATTGCCCAATCAATTTTTCCACTRTGCATTTAATTACCACTCAAYAKATTTTGACCCACCTTAARATAATATAATAATTGTCATCTTAACTAGATACTAAAGTKAAATTTTAAGCATTTCTAAGAGAATCTACCTAYTRRACAACATCRATCGTTACAAGAGTCTCRYYGWGCTCTAYACTTCAAAGTTTTCAAAGATGAAACAMRAATTATGGGTTTTTTCCACRACTTAGYYGAAACCRGAGAGGAGRGGCTCCCRGAATTAAAGTCTAGAGCCTCGAGYTSAGTCCAGGATTAAATKGCATGCARGGTGGASGKGGMGGMAGCCAGGCRTTCTTGGAGGCGTGTGTTGGAGAAGACAYTSGTGGAGTCYASGTGGATCDCATTATCAAAGCCAAAAGAGTTMAWTTATGAAAAAAAAWWAATTATTTTGTAATTTCAATAAAGAATTATTGATATTTACACTTAATATTCCATTAAAATATGAAAGGATTGGATTCCTATGTAATGAACCAACTTCTAATCCATTTGTTTTAAATATCTTGATTCCTAAGTAATTTGAATTCTTTTTCAAAGTTAAAATTTGTTTAAGGGTGTTATTGTGAAAAGAATATGTGTAGATTCATCATAAAATAAGATTTTAATTCAAATGTGAAATATTATTTAAATAGTTTTGTTTAGTTTAAAAGAGTTCAATATCTTATTTGTTTTTTTAGGAATTGAGTGGGAGGACAATACTCTTTCTCTTGACACCAATCATTTCTATGAACATCTTAATATTTAAAGTGATGTCTCATACATTTTATTGATTAGTTCAGAATTCTTTTATATGAAAATTTGTTACTTTAAAATTCTTTGTGGTGTGGACTTTTTTTTCTATACTTTGATTGGTGTTATTATCTATTGGGTTAATTCTATTCTCTAGTTATGATCCTCATAAAATATATAGAAAAAACTTTTATAATATATATAAAAGACATTTATATGCATTTTTTTAAGGAGATCCAAAAGGTGATCATTTTATCTTTTTAGAAATTTATATAACTCCTCCATTGACACTTAAAATGAAATTAATTTATATCAAAATAAAAGTTCATATAAAATATGTTTTATGGCATTAATTATAATTGAACGTAAAAGGGATGAAAAACATGATCTTTATGTTTTCTTGAGAAAGTTATTTATAGATCGTTTTGATGTGCATGATTCCAAAAAATTGATTGTATTTGACTGAGCAGAGACTTCAGATTGCCATAATGGTGTAGGCTAAGGCTTCTACGAAATGGAACCTGATGGGGACCCGTAGAACATCCACGCCAAGCTCCCATCCTCCTCGGCCCCACAACACCCTTTGTTCTCAGTTTCAGCCTCCTCCTCTGCCTAGCCATAACAAGTATGTTGCCATGCCATCCATGCATGGTTGGATCATGCTTATGAAATTTAAATTTAAATTTTGTAAAGCCTACTCGTTCCTTGGCTCCTTAAGTTCGTCGTTGCATCCATATGCATTGGTGCATCTTCTCTCGATTGCTTATGTTTTCTCTTTACATCTTGACACTAATGGTTGGTTCTGACCCTCGTCGGGAAGAACATCTCAATAGGTATCTTGAAATTTCTAAAAGTTTACAATTGAATTGTCTTGTTTAATGCCCTCCATTCTTTCTAGTATGTAATTATTTTAATAAACTCTGTTATTTGGTCTTTAACCCATAATTATTTGACAACATAAACATAAACATTCAATCCAACTCACGATGTATGTAGGCAGACAAAAGAGGTGTATTATGCGCAGAGTCCAGATGGGAATGCAGACAGTTTATATCTAGAATTATCAGATCAGGGATCACCATCAAGCAGGAGATGGCGACTTCTGCACTGCCCATCGTTGTCGCCTACACTGTCAACGCGAATACCAGAATGTTCTATATTGTTCTCATCCTCATGGTTACCAGGCCTCTCTTCCTAAATCTAAAACCTAAAATATGAAAGGAATCGGGATAATGCGGTTTTAGGTTGCAGGGCACCCATATAAATACAGAGTTTTGGTACTTAAGCTTAAACATATCCTGATTAATGGGTATCAAAACAATATGCGGTGTGTTCCCAACAGAGTTGATCACGTGAAACTCCGATGCATGGACCAAAGAAAGGGAAGAATATTTATTTTTGGATTTGGACACAATAGAAATTTTAGTTTCCAATTGCAAGACACACATAATGTCATCGTACAGGCCGTGAGAACACTATGACAACGCTTTTGAGTTGTTTTCAAAATTGATGGGAGTGGTTCATTCTAATATGTTATAACATATTACATTGTAATATGTTATAACATATTACATTGTAATATGTTATAGCTCACAAGTATTCAAGGCACTCATAGATAAAGTTAGGGGCAAAATTTCGCCATTGGCGAAATTTGAGGCCCTAAAATTTCAAGTGGGCGAATTTTTATAATATAATGTCTTCTAAAATTTATGAAGTTTCGCACCAAAAATATATTTAATGGATAAATACTTAACCTCTTCGCCAATTGTATTTTTAATTCTTTTATTTCATTGGAATATTTAGCCCTCTACCCTTTGCAATTCGAGTCTGCATTCGCTTATTAGAATTTGACCCTCTACATTTCAAATCAGCATTCATCCAAGAAAAATGGGAAATTCAATGCGGGGAATGTAGTTTTCCCTCCTAAAATTTTCACAAAATGTAATGATGTTGTTTGTCGTTTGGAAAATAATGAGAAAATTCAAGTTCTCCCTTCAAATTTTTTGTAGGTCACAAAGTTCTTCCTGGTGAGTTTTCTATGTGAAGTTTTCGTTTCCAAAATTCCTTGAGCAGAGTTTTCATGTGTTTATATGATCTTATTCGATAGCATAGGACATATTATAGGGTTTCTTTTGTCTTTTTTCCATTCTTTGTTTTTCTGTTATTTGAAATCTTTAACATTTATGGGTTTTTTCGGATCAAGATTTCATTAAAAGGTAATGATCTATAGGGTTTCATATCCATGTGTTCCTAGAGTTGAATGTAAATCAAAAGCAAAGTTGTAAGAACTAGAAATGGGACTTGGACCAAGACTAGAACCGATCAAGAGTTAAATTGATAGGGAATTGAAGCTGGCATGTGAACTGGTTTACTATTAAATACACAAATATGAAAAAATTAATTGTTTCAAGGTTTGGGAGGGAGTGGGGAGGGGTTTTATTTTGTTTGAAGTTGTTTTGAATGAGTCTGAAATAGTTAGCTTGGTTCAACCATTGGTTTGGGGGTTAGTTAAGGGTCTGGACCAGTGGGTTCGAGTTCAGACTGTCTATTTGTGATAACATTGCCCCCAACTAATTCTTTGTCAATATGTTCCTAGAACAGATATGTTTGGATGTAACTCCCTATGAAGTGTTACCAACATAGTCTGTAACTACTGCCATGAATGAGTGCATGAAATGGTCTTGAAGTGGGTGTGTCCTCTCTCCAAGACATTATATATTTGAATTGGTGTTAAAATTATCTTTAAAAGAGTGTTCCTCCATGTATACCTCTAATAGAAGTGTAACTCTTCCAATGAAGTGCCCTCTCTCCAAGGAATTGAATTCTGATGTAAATGCCAAAAATATCATGAAAGAAAGGATCCCTCAAGATGGTTAATTTAAGCATGAAATAGGTCTCAAAATAGTATTATCTGCAATTTTCCTAGTTAGAGGAAAAATTTCTTGTGGTATCCTTGGTCATTCCCCTGGTTCAATGAAGGGTTTCATACTAGATTCTGGGTTTCATACTAGATTCTTTGAAAATGTGTCAGGGATGCCTTACATATTTTACTTTATTCCATGGCACCAAGATTAGTTTGTTGATATAGGAAGGTTAGATTATGCAATTTTAGGTTTCCATGGTTATTACATGCCTTCCAATATTTCATTTTAGAAAGTGCAATGTGATTGCATGCATACTAGATGTTAGTTGTAGGAAAGAGGAGATATACATGCTCTACAAGGCATAGTAAAGTTGCAAGTATTGGTTAACAAATACATAGTGTGAAAGTGGGTAGCTACAACTTTGTGTTGGATCCAAGTGCACTAATTAGAGTTCAATCTATGGTATGTGCACTTCAGGTTTGAATGTTTGAGAAGGGGTAGACACTTTAGAAGCATTTTCTCTAGCGGCATCAATAGGATTCCAATTAAGAATGAAATGGAAGCACCTGCAAAATGGTTGGTTTGGTCATAGAAATAACTTTGGAGAGAAATGGATCGAATGGTGTTCCTTCTTCTTGAATTTGTGGGCCATGTTGATTAAGGTTGGTTGTCATTGATGTCAACCCTTGAAGAAAGCCCCGCAACACAAAGGTTTGGGTAATGGACCCAAGATTGTTTGATGTAAAGATGACTCATTATTGTCTTGTCATGGTTGATAAGAAGTAAATATGGA
>SNQJ01S0082937.1:86520-96973 GCA_010110895.2 Picea sitchensis
TATATGTCTTGAAGAATTACATTCATTGGAAGCACCAACTTCCTTTGTTTTCTAGCTACAACTGTAAGGAGGCTCCAACCCCCTAGTTTCTCAGGATACAACCTGAGGGAAGCTCCAACTCCCAAATTCTCCGGATAAAACCAGAAGGAGGCTACAACCCCCTATGTTCTTCAGCTACAACCTGAAGGTGGCTACAACCACCTGTCCTTGCCCTGTCCAACTGCCCTGAAGTAGAAGTAGAATGATGGAACCACTGTCACACTATCACTGTGAGATATACCACTGTAAACCTGTACCAATAAATCTGAACCATGCATCAACCTGTACCATAAAAAAGTGCATAAACCATGCACCAACCTGTACTAGAAAACCTGTAATCAACCTGTACCATAAACAAGTGCATCCAACCATGCACAAAGTATGTACCAATAATGTGTCAACTACTCATCAAATATGGCTCATCAATATGTACCAACATCATCAACAATACACCTCTGGCGCAGACCCCCAATCCTCAGAATCGAGGTCAGCACAAGATCTTTACTACAACCACGCTGAGGGTTAACCAACCCCTTCATTTAAGCCACAAAGGACTTTGGATTTTGGGCTTTCATGATCCCTAATGCCGAGATGCTCAACTCTTCCGCTTGCTGAAACCCAAAATGATGATACACTGAAATCTTTGACCACGCTCTGCTCCTGTATCGGGTTTTTCGCCTTTTCGGGGTTTCGGACTTCGTGATTTCACGAATATTGTTGTCGAGGTACTTGATCATTCCACCTTCCAAAACCCAAAATTCCAATATTCCAAAATTCTTGGCCGCACCCTCCTACACAACTGTATTTCATTTCGTGATTTCAGGAATTCCGGAACAAGGAATCCTGACCTCTTTTCTTCTCAACTGCCGAAATTCCAAAACCCGAAACAATATCTCCAACGGGATCAATGGCTATAATCCTCCCTTCGATCTGATGGCCCATGTGATTTTGAACTTTCGGGTACTGGGAGTCCAAGACTCTCAATCCTAGAACACTGTCATCTCGGGTTCCCGAACCCCGAAACACTGAATTTTCGAAACACCACTTCATGCTATTTCGCGTTTCGCAACTTCGGGGGTTCTCATGTGAAGAGCCCGAATTCTTGTCAATGGGAATGCCGAAATCCCGATTCCCAAAATTCCAAAATACCTCTTCACAATATCTCGGATTTTGCAACTTCAAAATCCTAAATGCAAGGGCCCAAGCTCCTTGTACTCAGGACTTCCGATATTCCGAATCCCGAATTACCAAAATCACGAAACTCACATTAAGTTTTGTCGCGATTTCTGATTTTGGGTCTTCCACACCGCTGTGTCCCGATTTCTTGTCCTGAAGACCTCCAAAATGCCTAACTCCAAAATTACGAAACATCGAAATTTATGCTCTTCGCCTTCACATGCGATAATCCACTTCGCGCTTCGGGAGTTAGAGCGACCAAGGGTTTCTCCCACACTTCAGACTTACAACTTTTGAAATGCCGAAATGATCTGGCAGCTCCAACAGATCAAGATCAACAACCCACGTTGATTCTGGGTACCAAAGTGATGGGTTCGACTGCCCTTATCCACCTTGCAAATTTTGTAGATCCTACGGTCCTCGATGTTTTGGAAATTATCCTCGGAGAATTCCGACAGTCCAATTTCTCCCCTCTAAAGCCTCTAAGGGAACTTAGGCTTCTACACTAAGATTTTCTCCTTATCTTCTCTTGAATACTTCGCAAATGCCACTCCTCTTGATCTTTCTTGCAACTTTGAGTCCCTAGAAGACTCCTGCATGCCCTCCTTGTGGCAATCCTTCAAATACTTCTGTGTATTTGAACTCTCGACTCTATGCACCTTCTGCAACAACAGTCCTTCGATTTATCAATCTTAGTTAATAAGTTCTAAGATCTCGACCAACCTGCGCACACTTTGCATAGATTCTATGCTTTTCCTGCACTTTTGCGGAATTGAGAACAACGGTATCCCTCCTGATCTTTCAAATATAAACTTTGAACCTTCATCAATGCACACCTTGGGGACGTTTCACTGCACTCCTTGGAGGAAATTGTCTCTCAGGATGAGAAACAATTGAAACTCATTCTCTCTCTCTCAGACTTAAAAAATTAACATGAAATCATACATTCAACACAACATAACAACAAATCCATAGCAGAGAGAGTAAACAACCATAAGCATATCATTCAGCATGTACATACAGAAATCATTATAGCAACATGAGTTTGAATCAAAGCTTTTTATATTAATTCAGAACTTATGTACATGGGTTCTTCTCTTACAACTTCCTGCTACAACTCTTTCTTTTGTATGCTAATGTGCTTAATCCTACCATCTCTGATTGATACAATGATACAAAGATGAGGGTGTCTATAGTCGTTTTCCCTCCAGCTCCTAAAACTGTCTAATCTAGAATTTAAATCTACCTTCTTTCATTAACTGGGCATAAATGTCTCTACATCCTAAAGATGGGAGCGGATCACTCAAGATCTGTTTACAATATGGAAGTACGCCTTCTTTTAACTATTACGTTAATATTTGCGCATTTAAACTTTCAAAATCACTTTCAACATGTGAAAAATGCGCTGGCGTTTGTCCTAGCCATCTTCCGCCTCCATGCTCACTTGACTGCTTACAATGCTTACGATGCTCCTGCATCATACTCCCTCTCTTGAAAATTTTCATGGAATCCTGTTCATGAGATCTTGCACGGTCTGTTCATGAGCCGTGAAGTCTGACAACTTACTTGAAAAACAGGTTCGCAATATGAGTTGCGTCGCTGGTTTTCTGGCATGGTATAAAATGTGCCATCTTTGAAAATATAAAATCCATGCTCACTGCATCCCATGACCTCTCAGGTATGGGTAATGGCTAATATAACCTTGTATTCTGCCTTTTTCCTTTTGTGTGTTGACAAATCTTGCATCTATCCACAAATCTTTTGACATCGGTCCTCATCCCTGGCCAAAAATATGAGCTATTTAATTTCGAGAATGTTTTGTCATGACCAAAATGTCCGACCAATCCTCCACTGTGTTTTTATTTCAACATATTCTCCCTCATGGAGCATTTTTGAATACACAGTTGATTGCCTCTAAATAATAATCCATCCTGGATCATATATTCAGTCCATTGACTTCTGTCCCTGAGAATTGGATTCTCAGATGCCTCATACACCTCTTTGAAATCTGGATCATCTCTGTACATGTCCTTGAGGTTATGAAAACCCAATGTTTTGAATCTGAACTCCTGCATAAGCAAACATTTCCTGCTCAAAGCATCAACAACTTTGTTAGCAGTTCCAGAAATATATTTAATTACAAAAGTAAAATTCTGCATCTATTCAACCCATTTAACATGTCTTTGGTTCAACTTCTCCTGTTGAGTTATGAATTGTAAGGCATGATTATCACTGTACAAAACAAACTCTTTAGGAACCAAATAGTTCCTCCACTTCTTCAGTGCCTGTATGACTGCATAAAATTTCTTGTCATATGTGGAGTACTTCACTTCCGCTTCATTCAGTTTCTCACTGAATTATGCGATTGGTCTGTCATCTTGGCTCAAAACCGCTCCTATTGCAAATCCGCTAGTGTCACATTTGACCTGAAACGTCTTGTTGAAATCTGGCAACACCAGAATTGGCTGTTCAGTAATCTTTTTCTTCAACAAGTTGAAACTCTTCTCTGCTTCCTCTTTCCAGTGAAAAGATTTGTGTCTTTTCTTCACCGTGTCCATCATCGGTGCGCTAATTCCACTGAAATTTCTGATAAATTTCCTGTAGAAACTAGCCAATCCATGAAAGCTTCTAACTTCAAATATACTCTTCGGCAATGGTCAATTCTTAATCACCTCCACTTTATCTGGATCCATTTTAAACTTATCTGCAGAGATAACAAACCCCAAATAAATGAGCTATGTCTTCATGAATGATGATTTCTTCATATTTATCAACAACTTCTCTTGCTGTAATCTCCTCATCACTATAGCCAAATGCTTCAAGTGATCTATTTCTGTTCTACTGAAAATCAGTATATCGTCATGATATATAATGACGAATTTCCCTATAAACTCCTTCAAGACTTCGTTCATCAACCTCATGAAAGTACTAGGTGCATTTGTTAAGACAAATGGAATAACAAGCCATTCATACAACCCTTCATTCGTCTTGAATGTTGTCTTCCATTCATCACCTTCTCTCATCCGAATTTGATGATAGCCACTTTTCAAATCAATCTTTGAAAAATATTTTGCTCCACTCAAGAAGTCCATCAAATCATCCATCCTTGGCAATGGAAATTTGTATCTAATGGTAATCTTATTGATCTCTCTTGATTCTGTGCAAGTTCTCTAGCCTCCATGTTTCTTTGGGATGAGCACTGTTGGAGTAATGCATGGACTCAAGCTTTCTCTAACCAATCCCTTGTCCATTAAATCCTGGACCTGTCTCTTGACCTCTTCATTCTCCCACGACGTCAATCTGTACGCTGCTTTGTTTGGTAAACTAGATCCAGGTATAATATCAATGTGATGATTTATACTTCTGATTGGTGGCAACGAACGAGGTAGTTCGTCCACTACTATATCAACAAACTCTTCTAGTAACTCCTGGATTTCCTCCGATAAATCATCCACTCTTGTACTGGTTAAAACAATTCTAGGCATCCTGACCACAATGAATTGTGTATCTTCCTTCTTCTTAACCTCCTTAAGAAGTTCCTTCCCACTCATGAGAAGTACAATGCTTCTTACCTCTGGCTTCACTTCTTTATCCTTAATTGGCAACAACATGTGAGTTCTCCCATTCTTCTCCAGGGTGTATGTATTCTTTCTCCCATCATGAATCACATTCTTGTCATATTTCCATGGTCTACCCAACAATAGATGACAAACATCCATGGGAATGACATCACATAGTATTTCATCCTTATATCCTCCTATTTTAAATTCAACTAAACATTGTTTAGTGACATTTACCAGATGTCCTTTTTGTAGCCATGAGACTCTGTACGGGCTTGGATGCTCAATAGTCTCCAGCTCCAGCTTTTCTACCATCTCTATAGAAACAAGATTATCTGTGCTACCACTGTCCACGATGACTTTTCATACCCTGTCTTTTGTTTTGCAAGCAATCTGAAAAAGTTTGTTCCTTTGGGATGGGTTCTCTACCTCTTTCTCTAGTGTTAAGAGAACTTTTCTCATCATCAGTGATCTTCCGCCTTCAGCATATTCCGCCTCAACATTCTGTACTTGTGCTTCGACAATGTGAGTTTCACCACCTTCTTTATTTTTGTCTGGACATTCATAAGATTTATGTCCATTTTTCCCGCAGGTAAAACATTTATTTCTCCACCTCTGCCTCTTCCTCTTCCTCTAGTTCGAGGAAAAGTATTTCTATCAGCATACTGTCCTTTCTGTGAGCTTCCACCTCTCTCAGTTTGAGTTTGAGGTTTCTTCCACTCTTCTTTAGGTTTCTGATTTCTGTCTTGGGAAATTGTTTTGCCTCTAGCTTGACTTCTGCCTCAGCCTCTCTGACCTTGTTTTCAACTCAGCTTCTCTTAATCTTTCATATCCATCTGATAAGCATCCTTCACATTCTGAAGGCTCATCATGCTCATCTCATCCTGAATGTCGTATCGTAGACCATTCATGTACCTGGAAACCTTTTCATCATCACTCTCCCGATGACCTACTCTGATGTTTATCTTGTAGAAATCCTCAGTGTACTCCTTCACTGAACCCAACTTCTGTCTCAAATTATGCATTTTCCAAAACAAAGTAATTTGATAATATTTGGGTATGAATTTTGCCTTCATATTTGCTACCATTCTATCCCAACTCTTGATCTTCTGCTTGCCTTTGCAGCGTCTGTTAGCTTGTAGTTCATCCCACCACAATGTTGCATGTCCTTTAAGTCTTGTGACAACATGTTTGACCTTCTTATCTTCCTCGACATCTTCATAGTCAAATCATTTATCCAGAGCTCTAATCCAGTCTAGAAGCTCTTCAACATCCAGGTTTCCTTCATATACTGGAATGTCCATTTTTTCTCTAGCACCTATCCTTGCAACATCCTTGAATATGCGTTCATCTGTTGCAACTTCTTCTTTTTCGGGTTCATTTTCACTTTCAGATTCATTGATATCCCCAGCACCGACTGTGCGCCTCTGTGTTGTTTCCATGGCATCAAGCCTGGCACGCAATTCACACATCTCTCTTTCCCTTGCCGGATCAGGTAATTGCCTGTCTCTTCTTCTTGGCATTTCCCTTTCTTCTAGTGGATCAGGTATTTTCTTGTCTCTTATTCTCGGTGGCATGGTTGCAAAATTCCTCTTTTACCTGCTACAGAAAGCAAAGAAATATTTCTACGCTCTGATACCATAGTTGGCGCAGACCCCCAATCCTCAAAATCGAGGTCCGCACAGGATATTTACTACAACCACGCCGAGGGTTAACCGAACCCTTCGTTTAAGCCACAAAGGACTTTGGATTTCGGGGTTTCATGATCCCTAATGTCGATCTCCTCGAATATTCCACTTGTCGAAACCTGAAATGTTGATACGCCAAAATATTTGACCACATTCTGCTCTTGTATCGGGTTTTTCACCTTTTCAGGGTTTCAGACTTCGTGATTTCACGAATCCTGTTGTCGAGGTTCTTAACCTTTCCACCTTATGAAAACTGAAATGTCGATATTCCAAAATGCTTGGCCGCGTCCTCCTACACAGCTGTATCGTGTTTCACGACTTCGGGAATTCCAGAACAAGGAATCCTGACCTCTTGTCTTCTCAACTGTCGAAATGCCGAAACCCGAAACAATATCTCCAACAGGATCAATGGCTATAAGCCTCCCTTCGATCGGATGGCCCACATGATTTTAGACTTTCTGGTACTGGGAGTCCAAGACTCTCAATCCCAGAACACTATCCTCTCAAGTTCCCGAACCCCGAAACACCGAATTCCCGAAACGCCACTTCACGCTATTTCACGTTTCGCAACTTCGGGGGTTCTCATGTGAAGAGCCTGAATTCTTGTAAACGGGAATGCATAAATACCGATTCCCGAAATGATGAAGTACCTCATCACAATATCCTGGATTTTGCAGTTTCAAAATCCTAAATGTAAGGGCCCAAGCTCCTTGTACTCAAGACTTCCGGTATTATGAATCCCAAATTATTGAAATCCCGAAACTCACATTAAGTTCTGTCGCAACTTGTGACTTCAGTTCTTCCACACCGCTGTGTCCCAATTTCTTGTCCTCAGGACCTCCGAAATGCCGAACTCCGAAATTCCAGAATACCGAAATTTCTGCTCTTCACCTTCACATGCGATAATCCACTTCGCGCTTCGGGAGTTCGAGTGACCAAGGGTTTCTCCCACACTTTGGACTTACAACTTATGAAATTCCAAAATGATCTGGTATCTCCAACAGATCAATATCAACAACCCACATTGATTCTGGGTACCAAAGTGATGGGTTCGTCTTCCCTTATCCACCTTGCAGCTTCTATAAATCCTACGATCCTTGCTTTTTCGAGAGTTTTCCTTGGAGAATTTTGACCATCCAATTTCTCCCCTCTAAAGACTCTAAGGGAACTTAGCCTTATGCACTAAGATTTACTCCTTATCTTCTCTTGAATACTTCATAAACACCACTTCTCCTGATATTTCTTGCAACTTCGAGTCCCTAGAAGAATCCTGCATGTACTCCTTGCGACAATCCTTCAAATACTTCTGCGTATTTGAACTCTCTAATCTGTGCATCTTCTGCAACAATAGTCCTTCGATTTCTCAATCTTAGTTAATAAGTTCTAAGATCTCGACCAACCTATGCACACCTTGCATGGCTTCTGTGATTTGCCTTCATTTATGCGGAATTGAGAACAACGGTATCCCTCCTGAGATTTCAGAGATAAACTTTGAATCTTTTTCAATGCACACCTTGCAGACGTTTCATTGCACTCCTTGGAGGAAATTCTCTCTCAGGATGAGAAACAATTGAAACTCATTCTCTCTCTCTCAGACTTCAAACATTAACATGAAATCATACATTCAACACAGCATAACAACAAATGCATAGCAGAGAGAGTAAACAACCATAAGCATATCATTCAACATGTACATATAGAAAGAATTATAACACCATGAGTCTGAATCAAATCTTTTTATATTAATTTAGAACTTTTGTACATGGGTTCTTCTCTTACAAATTCATACTACAACTCTTTCTTCTGTATGCTAATGTGCTTAATCCTACCATCTCTGATTGATACAATAATACAAAGATGAGGGTGTCTATAGTCGTTTTCCCTCCAGCTCCTAAAACTGTCTAATCTAGAATTTAAATCTACCTACTTTCATTAACTGGGCATAAATGTCTCTACATCCTACAGATGAGAGCGGATCGCTCAAGATCTGTTTACAATATGGAAGTATGCCTTCTTTTAACTATTACATTAATATTTTCACATTTAAAATTTCAAAAGCACTTTCAACATGTGCAAAATGCGTTGGCGTTTTTCCTAGACGTCTTCTGCCTCCACACTCACTTGACTGCTTATGATGCTCCTGCATCAACCTCATGTATGTGCCAACTCATCAACTACTTGTCTCAACCATGTACTCAACATGTACCTCAACCAAAATCCCTCATCGATTTCATCATCCAAATATAATTTGTAGCTCTATAATAGACCTGGTGTATATGATCACATTCCTGCAAACCTTCACTAAATTTAACAACAAGAGACTGGCATTTTCATCAAACTTTTCTTTAGTCTCACATGCCTAGTTTTGGATTAATAAAAAACCCTAACTTGAAGTAATCATAACTTTGTACCTGCAATGTATAAATATATGAAACTGATACACAATCTTCTTCAGTGTGTTTTATGCAATTCCTCCAAGTTTCACTACTTGGAAGCTCTCAGAAAAGGAGTTATAGCAAAAATGGCATACCTTGCTGAATTTTGGCTTATTCTAGAGATCAACCTTGTAGAGTGTGCCCCTCACTGAATATTTGTTGAAATGATCTAAAACTATTACAAAACATACTAAATACTGTACCCTAACCAAAACATTTGGTTTCACTGAATTTGGATCTGTTATGAAGAAGTTATGATGTTTTTACCCGAAACACATGTTTTTGATTAGTTTCAGGACTAGCCACAAACCCTATTTTCCACAAAGTGTAACTCCCAAAATACAACAACCCACAATATGGATTTTTTACCATAGATAATTGGATATGTTTTCTCAATGGAATAGAAATTTCATGATCTGACTCATTATAGAAAAAAAGTTATAGCGAAAATGGTGAGATGACCTGTAAATAACATACCTTAGAAAGCACCATCAAAATAATTTATCCTTCATTGCATTTCGGCCTTCTTTTCTTCCCTTTCCTCATAATTTCGGCTTAGATATCCTTTGGTTACCTCAAAAACCTATAGGAATTCAATATTCTCAAGTGTTATTAAAATGAGAGAGCCTTGCCTCTTATTTATACTCTCCAAATAGCTTCCTTAAAAACATCTTCTAGGTCAGCTGGCCCCACTTTCCTTATTTTAGCGTTAACCCACTTCTAATTTCTCCATTAAATTTATTATTGAAATAATTTATTTTGTATTCATTTTGAATTGTAATACACTCATTACTTCACTTTATTATTTACCTTTTAAAATCTCTTAAACCACTTTGACTACTTTGACCTTTTGGGGCTTCTAGATAACATATGAGGGTCATCCAACTTTGTAAAGCCATAACTCTCAAATCGTGAGGAGTTATGTGACAATTTGTGTTGATATTGGCGATTTTACTTCTCAATGTGACAAATTCTTCTTTAAGCTTCTCAACCTCTTCTTCTTTCTTCATTATCTGAGACTTCATGACTTCTTCTGTTTTTTTTTGCTTCTTCAAGCTGAATTTTTAATGTGATTATTTCTTCTTCAAGTCCTTTCTCTTCTTGACCAAACTTTGCCTCAAGATGGTTTAGATCATTAGTTCTTTCCTTAAGATGATATGTCAATATATTCTCTCTCATTTCTTCCTATTCCTTCTGTGTTGCTATGTTGGTTTTCAAACACTGCTTTTGATATTCAAAGATTTTCTTCGATCTTTCTGGCTTCTTCTAGTTGAGTTCTTAAGTTCGTGATGACTTGTTGGGCTTCTTAAAAAATGTGAACACTTTCCTTTTGTTTTTTCAATTCTATATTGAGTGAATTGTTTTCTTCTCTTAGTTCATCTAAAGCACTAATCAATTCTTCTTCATAATTTTCTTCCTTTTCAATTATTTTTCCTGTCTCATTTCCTTCATGGCATTCTATTTCAAGATGTTCATGTTTTTCACAATTAACACAAATCAACATACCTCTGGTGATTATGTACTCTTCATCTTCTGAATCTTCTTGACATGGTGA
>SNQJ01S0082939.1:24426-35028 GCA_010110895.2 Picea sitchensis
GAACACATACACCCTGGAGAAGAATGGGAGGACACACATGTTGTTTCCAATAAAGGATAAGGAAGTGAAATCGGAAGTAAGAAACACAGTACTTCTCATGAGTGGGAAGGAAATTCTTATAGAGGTTAAGAAGAAGGAGGATCCACAGTTCATTTTGGTCAGGAAACTGAAAATTGTTCTGACTAGCACAAAAGTGGATGATTTTCCAGAAGAGGTTCAGGAACTGCTGGAAGAGTTCGTTGATATAGTAGTGGACGAATTACCTCGTTCATTGCCACCGATTAGGAGTGTGAGTCATCACATTGATCTCATACCAGGAGCCAATTTACCAAAGAAAGCCATGTACAGATTGACACCGTAGGAGAATGAAGAGGTTAAAAGGCAAGTCCAGGATTTGTTGGACAAGGGATTAGTCAGAGAAATCTTGAGTCCATGTGTTGTTCCGACAATACTCAGTCCGAAGAAAGACGGAGGCTGGAGGATGTGCACTGACTCGAGGGTGATAAAAAATATAACCATCAGGTACAGATTTCCATTTCCGATGATGGATGATCTGATGGATTTCTTGAGTGGAGCAATGTATTTTTCAAAGATTGATTTGAAAAGCGGTTATCACCAGATTCACATGAGAGAGGGTGATGAATGGAAGACAACATTGAAAACAAATGAGGGGTTGTATGAATGGCTTGTTATGCCATTTGGCTTAACAAATGCATCGATTACCTTCATGAGGTTGATGAATGAATTCCTGAAGGAGTTCATCGGGAAATTTGTCATTGTGTATTTGGATGACATACTAGTTTTCAGTAAAACAACAGCAGAGCATCTGAAGCATTTGGCTACAGTGATGTAGAAATTGCAGCAAGAGAAGCTGCTGATAAACATGAAGAAGTCCTCGTTCATGAAGACAAAACTCATCTACTTGGGGTTTGTTATCTCGGAAAATGAGTTGAGGATGGATCCAGATAAATTGGAGGTAATAAAAAATTGGCCATCACCGAAGAACATATTTGAGGTGAGAAGTTTTCATGGACTGGCTAGTTTCTACCGAAAATTCATCAGAAATTTCAGTGGAATTAGCACAGTGATGATGGACACAGTGAAGAAAAGACATAAGTCTTTTCACTGGACTGATGAGGATGAGAAGAGCTTCAAATTGTTGAAAAGGAAGATTACGGAACAACCAGTTTTGGTGTTGCCGGATTTCCAGAAGACATTTCAGGTGAAATGCGATGCAAGTGGGTTTGCAATAGGGGTAGTCTTAAGTCAGGAAGACAAGCCGATAGCGTACTTCAGCGAGAAGATGAATGAATAAAAGATGAAATATTCCACTTATGATAAGGAATTTTACGCTATCATACATGCACTGAATAAATGGAGGCATTACTTGATCCCGAAAGAATTTAATCTATACAGTGAGAACCATGCACTGCAGTTTGTGACTCAACAGGAGAAGTTGAATCAGAAACATGTCAAATGGGTTGAGTATATGCAAAATTTCACTTTTTTTATTAAAGATATTTCTGGTACTGCTAACAAAGTTGTTGATGCTTTGAGAAGGAAGTGTTTACTCTTGCAGGAGTTCAAAGTCAAAAAACTGGGGTTTGATGATCTCAGGGACATGTACGCCGAAGATCAGGATTTCAAGGAGGCGTATGAAGTAGCTGAGAATCCAGTTCCCAGGGATAGAAGCTAGTGGGTCGAATACATGATCCAAGAAGGGTTGTTTTTCAGAGGTAATCAACTGTGTATTCCGAAATGCTCCATGAGGGAGAATTTGTTGAAAGAGAAACATAGTGGAGGATTAGTAGGACACTTTGGTCATGACAAAACATTCGTAAAGATGAGCGAATCATACTTTTGGCCAGGGATGCGATCAGAGGTCAAGATATTTGTAGACAGATGCAAAATTTGCTAGCATTGGAAGGGAAGGAAGCATAATGCAGGTTTTTATCAACCATTGCCCATACCAGAGAGGCTGTGGGATTCAATTAGCATGGATTTTGTGTTGGGGTTTCCACGGACGCAAAGAGGTTGTGATTCAATATTTGTGGTGGTGGATAGATTTTCCAAGATGGAACATTTTATCCCATGTCAGAAAACCAATGATGCAACTCACATTGCAAACTTGTTTTTCAAAGAAGTCATTCGACTTCACGGCTTACAAAGGAGTATAGTTTCGGATAGAGATATGAAGTTCATAAGGCACCTTTGGAGGACCTTATGGAAGAAGCTGGTAACTAACTTATTGTTTAGTTCATATTATCATCCTCAGACGGATGGACAGACAGAGGTAGTGAATAGAAGTCTGGGAGACTTGCTGAGGAGCTTGGTGACAGAACACCACAGCCAGTGAGACAATATATTACCACAGGCATAATTCGCGTATAATGATTCAGTGAATCAGAGCACAGGACAAAGTCCATTTCAGGTTGTTTATGGCATACAACCAAGGGGAATTTATGAATTGAGGGATTCAGAATAGACTGCAACTAGGAGCGCTAGTGCAAAGGAATTCGCAGAAGCGATGAAGGAACTTCACAGCCAGGTGAAGGAGCGGTTGCAGAGTTCAAGACAGGAGTATAAGCGCAGAGCCGATCAACATAGAAGACAACTTCAGTTCAAGGTTAGTGATCTAGTTTTGGCACATTTGAGAAAGGAAAGGTTCTTGAGAGGAACATATAATAAGCTGAAAATGAAGAAAATCGGACCATGTAGGGTCTTGAAGAAAATTGGAGAAAATGCTTATGAGATTGAATTACCCGATGGGATTGGAATTTCTCCGATATTCAATGTCTCAGATTTATACCCATACAAAGCTGAGGAAGAAGGAACAAATGACGAATAGTCATAGGCTCAGTGGTGAAAGAAGATGCCAGTTGCAGATAAGCCACAGATGGAGCGGATACTGGATAAACGAGTGGGTAAGAGGACCAGGTAAAAACAATACTTTGAGTATCTGGTCAAATGGAAGAACCATCCAGTTGAAGATGCCAGCTGGGAGAATGAAATGGAGATACAGAAGCATGGATAGACCATGCAGGAGCTCATGGATAGGAGCCCATGAAAATTTTAAAGTGAGGGAGTATGATGCAGGAGCATCTCCCACGACAAGCGAGCCAGCGTGGAAGGCAAGAGATAGCTGGACACACGCCAGCACAAATTTTGAAATTTACCTTGGGATTGTTGCGCGAACATAAATGTAACAATTTAATGAAGTGCACTTGTGTGATGTAATCGGGACCTTGAGCTATACACTCTCGTCCTTAGTAGGTAGGAGGCATTTAAGATAGTTAATGCAAGTAGATAGAAGTTAACTCTAGATTAGACTGTTTGAGAGCGCAAGAGGGAAACGGGATATAAGCACCCTCTTTGTGCATTGTATCATTATCAGGGAGAAGGAAGAGCAAGAGAATGCAGAGAACTGTGTAAGAACACCCATGTACAAACATTTGGATTAATAGAAAACTTTGATTCAAATTCGTGGTTTGTGTTGTTCTCTGTGTATTGATGTTATGCTCATGAATGTTTGCTTCCTATTATACATTTTCTTTGATATGCTCTGTATATGATTTCATGTTCTAAGTGAAGTTTAAAAAGAAGAGGGAATGAGGTTCAATTGTTTCTCTATCTGAGTAAGAATCCCTGCAAGGAGTGCAGTTGAAAGTCGTCCGCAAGGAATGCATTGACGAAGGGCTTAGGTAGTTTAACTCTTGTTCTCGTTCACCCAAAGTGCATTTGGGCACAGGAGCCGTGCAAGGAGTGTGCAGGCCGAGTGAGGTCTCAGGATTGCGAACCTGAGAAAAATATTGAAAGACTGCTGCTGCAGGTGTGCGCAGAGTCGAAGGGTTCTCAGATATTTGAAAGTATCTGAAGGTTTCCACAAGGAGTGCGTGCAAGGACCCTATTAGAGGCTCTAAGTTGTGAGAATATATGGAGGAGTAAGGACTTTAAAAGAATTGAGGGACATTATAATTTTTTAGTGCAAGAGGATAAGTCCAAGGAGGAGTCCTTGGTTCACTTCGTGAAATCATCAAAGGAGAGAAATCGACGGTCAGAAATCTGTAGGGAGGATTGGTAAAATTCCACCAGTCGTCAGTTCTGCCAGAGGAGGGGGGAGGTTATGTTTGCATCAAGAGTCCAAGCTCAGGAGATTAGGGACCTCCATATTTGCACATAGGTACCCGTCAACCGTCTGGTTGGACAGGAGTTGCACAGGATTTAAATCCTCGTGAGCAGAGGGAAAACCCCGAGAGGGATTGGGGATTTGGTCATCGAGGTTCATACAAGTGAAGTGGTCAGACTTTACAATTGGGCAAAGTCCGAGGTTCAATCTGAACCATCCATCATTTGGGATGCGTATTAGAAGATTTGACGAAGTTGGGGTTCGGCGTATCGGAGGTCTTGAGGACAAGATACTCTTACAACTTGGAATCATGAATTTTGATTCGCCGAAAAGGAGGAGAGATTAGTGTGGGACCTAGCTGACGTTGTCTCGTCAGAATGAGGCATCGAGAATTTGAAGTCACAGAGACCCCGAGAGAAAATCAACACCGTTCATACCTAAAGGATGCGTGGTGACAACCGAGGCTATTGGAGAGAAATCCCGGCAGGGAAGCTAAATTGACATATCAGAATTCAGTGTTTCACGAATCCCGAAGACAAGGGAATCGGAGGATTTGAAATCGCGAATCACAAAATAGCGAGGAACATAGAGGACCATCCATCCTTAGGGATGCGTGGCCGATATCGAAGCCTTTGGGAATCCCCAAAAGGAAAGGTCAATTGTCGGGAAGTCTAGAGTCAGGAAATCGGGGATCCCGCACACAAGAGGCTCAATACATATTGACACTCGAAACCCCGAATCCTGATAAGAGATAGGATTGTGGTCACATAAGGCAGGGTCGTGTGGACTGGGAACATAACCAGGAGGGGCTGAAGCAAAAAGGAAGTGCATTGGGATATCAGAGATCGGGGATTTGAGGAAGCAAGTGTTGGTGATATCGGGGATTGGAAAACCCCGAAACCTGATTGTTACTTTCCATTGAGAACGGAGAAGTGATCAGGCCTAAGGGTTGTAATGAGGAGGACAAACCTGTGGGTGAAATCTTAATAAGGATTCTAGAGGAGAATCAAAGGAGCCGCTCCGGTCGAGGGTAATTTAGAATGATCCTTAAGACTGAGAGGTCAGGTGCGGGACCTGCTGAGGTAGGTGCCTGGGTGGACGTCGTCACAAAGGTGGGGCACTTCAAAATATGGAGATAGACAAATATATCTCCATACCATGAGTCTGAAGATGCTATCAAAAACATGTCTCCTTGAATAGGAAACTCTTCGAGCATAACACCACCTGACTTGACCGGAAGTTCCAAGATGAGTTTTGCAAAGACCAACAACTTTTTGGATTTCACCGAAACGAAATCTAAGTCAAATTCCTAGAGGAAAACTATCCATCTACTGATCTTTCCTCTGATTATCTGTCCTATTAACAAGCATTGAAATAGATTCACAACGACAATGATGGTGGTCTTGCGAAACAAAATATAATGACAGAACCATTGGACAGCATTGAGTGCTGCCAACGCAAGTTTTTCGATATGAGAATAATTGCGTTTTGGTCCAACCAGGCCTCGACTTAGGTAATAAATCACATATTCTGAGAGAAAATCATCCTCCTGAACTAATACCATGCCGATGGTTGACTCTACTGCAGCCAAGTATAATAAGAAATCTTTGTTATAATTGGGTGGCCGAAGAAAAGGGGCAGTTGTGAGGGAATGTTTCAATGCTTCGAAGGAGCATTGAGTTGCATTGTTCCAATGAAAAGGAACATCCTTCTTTAGTAAATGCATAAATCCCTTTGTGATCTCGGCATGGTTTGCAATGAAACGCCGCAAAAAATTTTCTTTTCCCTGTAAACTCTGAACTTGAAGGATTCTACGTGGGGGAGGAAACTAAACTATTGCCTCAACCTTGAGAGGATCTATCATGATGCATGTTGTTGAAACTATGAAACCTAGTAGAAGGCCCAACGTCACATAAAAACTGCATTTGTTGGGATTCACGCGAATCTGGAAGTAGTGAAATCACACAAAGATAAATCAGAGGTGCGTGGGATGATCAGTTCTCTTATGAGATCATGATGATAAATCATCTAAGTAGGCCTTTAAGATATGTTTGAGATCATTGAAAGAAAAAGACATGGCCCGCTGAAAGGTAGCTCCAACATTTTTCAGACCAAAAGGCATTTTACGATACGTGAATGTACCCCATGGACAAATGAATGTTGTTTTGTGTTGGTCTTCAGGTTTGATTTGTATCTAATTATATTCCAAAAAACCATCCATGAAAGAAAAGGCCTCACAACCTGTGCATTCATCAACTATCTGGTCAATAAATGGTGTGGGGAAATTATCTTTTGGACAAGCTTTTCTCAAATCATGAAAGTTTGTACATACATGAATCGTACCCTATTTTTTGTTAATCCGGGCGGGGTTTGACACCCATTGGGTCAAATGGATGGTGTATATAAAACCTACCTTGCACACTCTCTCTACCTCAACATTAATAGTTGCTGCTTTCTTAGGGTTAACCAGACAAATCTTCTACCGAACCGACTTAGCATCAGGATCAGTCGTGATTTTGTGTTCAACAATTTTTGGATCAATCCCTGGCATTTCCTCGTAAGACCAAGAAAAATGTCGCGGAATTCCTTAAATAAATCTGTGTAGATTTGAATCTCTTTGGGGGAGCAGTGAGCTCCAATGATTCATTCTCCACGATGCTAGGGTTTCTAGAGATGTTTATAGGTATAGTTTCGGCGATGGTTTCCATATTACGCTCGGCATAAACAACATGTGTAGAAAAAGGATTGTTAGGACAAGACCTTTCTCCAGTCATAGTCAAGGTGAATTCCCTGACATCAATTCTATTTAACTTTGGGAGGAAGTAAGATCTGTGATGGATATCATCCCAGGTTTTGTCCAGACTAGTCATTGCTTCAATGATTGCTTCATCTGAGAGCAAGACTAAGTCTAAAGAATCTGTATGAGTGAGGGGACCTTGAGCCCAAATAGGCTCTAGAATTGGATCTAACTCCTGTGCGAGAGTTGTATCGAGGTTGGTGGAAGCCTTCTCGACTAAAGAGTATGCCATTTCTACCGTGGACAAGGGCATGGACATACCATGGTGTCCTGTCCCTTCCATCGTGGCTGATGGGGAAGGAAGAATGCACATATCATTAAAGTAAGTCGTGCGAAGCGACAAAAATTGGAAAATCTCAACTTTATGGTGGTTATATATCAACTTAACATCCCCTTGAGAAGGTGGGTAATCAAAAGTACCCATAAAATGTGGGTACAAACCAACCCCTATGTTGAAGATTCCATTTTTGAGGGTTATCAATCATTGGGACCGCGGATGCCCCTAGTGAAGGGTCAGGATGGGAGAAAGACAACTGATCAATGGTCATGATCCAACCCTCGTGTGGAAACAACAAGACTCGAAAAACTGTAGTGACTACTACTTGCATAGCATAGGTCCCACTCCTCCCTAACAAGAGATTGTAGTCGACAGATGCATCGACCACTTCAACCTTGACACACACAGTTTTCCCTGCCAACTGCACACGAAAAGAGGGGATAATTCCATGTGGTAAGATGAGTAGGTGATAGACAGAAAATGGGCTGGCCAATGGCCTTCCAACAAACCAAATACATTACACATTTTGAGGCATCCTCATCAACCAACGTGCAGAAAATGTTTCGAGTATACTTCTTCGTGGTTTCAAGTCGGTTGTATCAAGCATGATCATACCTGGATTACAAGTCTCAATAGATCCTAAAGCATCTAAGAGAGCCTTTCTCTGGGAAGGGAAGCTTTGGAGAACTTCCAAAGAAGACATCGCACAAGGGGTTTGAGACAAATCCTCCACCACAGAGTAGTTCTGGGCAGCCCTTGCATTTGGGTTGTGAGAAGCTTTCTTAAACACACCTTTTGGTATGCATGTCATGGTTTAATCCAATGTCTTCTCAATATGGAGAGGAAGAGATGGGGTTTCAACTTCTTTACCTTTCTCAGAGGTGCTTGGCTTGCTATAATAATGTGCTCTAGTCGATATATAGGCATCACCTTTCATCATATACACATTCGCAGATGCAGGATAGTTTGAATATAGAGGGGGTCCTTGGCTACCCCCTTCCGTGCCTGTAGAGGCTTGAGTTAGATTTTGGCCATGTTGAAATGGGTTTGTTAACACATCAGGTTGCTGCTGTGACAATAACATTTGGTCCTTTGCAAGCCAAGGGAACTAGTGAATCGGGTGGTCTTCCACGCACAAATTACACATATACTTCGACTTCCTTTTTTCGGTGTTGTTCCCGCCAACATTATGAGTGGGTTTTTTATCCCCCTTATGCTTTTTACATTGTTTCTTCTTTCCATCAGGCTGCTGGGTGGCCTTCGGATTTGTCAATTGCACACTGTGTACATCTGACATTAGGGTAGGGGGGGCAGCTAGAATAATAATCTGGCTAGACGTTGTATGTTGGATAGATAATTGTTGCAATTGTTTCTTCAGTTGTTCAGTGGGCTTTGTTTGTATTGAACCAACAATACCATCGGCATGTGGTCTAGCTCTATGTTTGGTTTTATCAAGTATTGATCGTGGTGCATATGGAAAGATCTTGTACAGTAGACCAGACTGAGAATATATTAGCTCAAGCTATTGATCTTTAACGATTGCATCTTCTTCGAAAAACACTCCCAATGTTGCGACGTATTTGCATAACCGTGGGACCAAAGAATTAAGAAACCACTCAAGTAGGAATGTTGGTGAGACCAACACCTTAATCAATCTCTTCCGACATCTCCATTCTCAGATGTGATCAGAAATATGGTCCGCCTTTGTTTCTTCAAAATTGGCCAGCAATTTTGTTCCAACATCGTATCTCACAGGTAATTGGAAATGGTTGAGGAAATCCATTGCCAATTCACTGAAGGAAGAGTATCTTGAGTGGTCGAGCTCAATGTACCATTTTGCAGCACTCCCAATGAGAGTACGTTGAAACAATCACAACTATGCGGAGTCATCTTTCAACGAATTAGACGAGCACCAAAGGTGAAAAGTAGTCACATGATCTCCTAGATCTTCATTAGGCTTGGATTTGAACTTTGGTATGTCTGAAGGAAACTTTTTCGGCATAGGGGGCTAATGTGGATCGTGATAGATAGGGTCATTAAACAACCTTGTTAAGTCTAGAAAATGCAAGGTTGCCAGGAAAGGAAGTTTGAGTTGTTGGTGACAACCATGGAAAAAGGGGTCTCGAGTTGGACTAGCACCAGGTTGCTAGGAAAAGGTGGGTTGTTGACCCAGGTTCTGGTAAAAACCATGGCCATGACTAGAATATAGATTCTGTGTTTGAGGAGACATCATCGACTGACTCCCGAAATAGGACGTAGATGGTTGGGCATGTATTACATTCGGAGGACTTTGGGAAGGGTTTCCCCATGATGATCCCATGGGCATAGGTACTGTACCTTGCCCAAGGTTCCATTGGTTGTGAAATGAGTTTCCCTTGATCGACATTTCTAACAAGGGAACTGATCCCTGCCAAGAATTCCAAGTTCCTGATGTGGAAGATGTTCCTGGTTTTGTCCCCTATGCAGGAATATTACCCTGCATAGGATTAGGTTGTTTGTAATCGGGGTGGCCCCTAGTCGGGAAAGCCACTGATGAGAAAGTGTTGTTACCAAACACACCGAACAAATAAAATAGTGTCAAACCTACCAGCATATTATGAGAAGGTGGTCCTTGACTCCTTGCTCCAAATGAACTATGGTGTGCATTCGACCCGACAGATTACTTGTGGGAATTGCTGAGTGAAGGGGACGAAGAAGGTATATGAACTCTTCCATAAGGGAAAGTGTTAAAGGAAGCTGAAGTGCCCTCGATGGGTCCTTGCAGAGGAGCATTAGAGCTCCCTACCCCCAGACTTAAAGTCTGTAAAGTGGAGTAGGAAAGTACATGACTTCTACCTGAGCTAGGCATCTCGTATGAGAATTAGGGGCCTGTCATAGTCAAGACCATGGTGGCTCAGACCGAGAACCATGGGTTAGGAGGTGGAATACCCCCTATGGTGACAACCATAGTGGGAATAGAATAATTACCAAAATAAGTGGTAGCGTTTGTTTCCATTTTTGCGTGTGACACTGTCTAGCGCTCGTAAGGATAAATATGTACAATAATGGGCATCGAAATATCAGTGGTTAGAGTTTTGGATGAACCAAGAGCTTCTTCTCCAAGGTTTGAACTGGTTGGTTCCTCTGGATGTTGGTCAAGCACATTTTCCTATGACTCGGTCACTTCAAAAGACCCGTGTTGGTCTAGCTTTTGCCTTAGTGGTGGCGGGGGTGGCTCTAGTGTAATCGGTGATAGGCCAAGAAACCTTCTTGACCAACAGATCTTGTTATCCTCCACTATGTGAGAAGATCAAAGACACACTAGAGATTTCTATTCGTTCAAAAAGAACACACACTAGAAAAAGTCCCTATGAGATAAAACAAGCAATGACTAAACTATTTGGAAGAACAGTTACAACAACC
>SNQJ01S0082940.1:0-14900 GCA_010110895.2 Picea sitchensis
CTCCCCTTTACTCGACATCTTTGATTCATAGAGAAGGGCATTGAACCTAATGTTCGACGGATCGCGATAGCTATAAATCACATCGCTTGGCCTCAAGGGTGGGATGTTTCCCGGGAGACAAGTGATCAGTTTCTCCGGATTGTTCGCTTCGCTTACTGCACTTACACAGACCACAACCAATAGTATTTAATGATCTGTAACTGTGACAGGATATCAAAACTGTAATTTCTTTTTTCTTTCAACAGAAATTTAATCATTTTTTCTAAAAAGAAAAACTTAAATAGCGATGGACTTACGTTTAACAGGAATATGTCCCTGAGATATGAGTAAGTTAGCGTAGCACTGGCAAATGGAAGCGGCAGCACATAGGGGCCAGAAGATAACCCTCGGAACTTTCATATTCCTCGCAACTTGCTCCGTGCAAGACATGTAGGAATCTGTCACGATGCATGTGATGGGCGGAAACGAATATTTGCCACCATCATCGGCAGTAACGCCGCCGCCGCTGCGAAGTAGGTGCTCTAATGCGGAGCTCAATTTTTGCAGTGCAAGGAAATACTCGCCCATGCTGGAGGTGCGGTCGTGGTCAAGCGGTAAGCCATCGGGAACAGACAGAAATCGAATTTTCCAGCCTTGTTGCTTCAAGGCATGATCGGGATCGCCTCTGGAAACCAGAGAACTGCTGTTTCTTGCAGAAACCATGCGTTTATGAATCCATTGAGTATTGACGAAAGTGATGAAAAATCCTCGCATAGCCAGCAGGTGTGCCAAATTCATGAGAGCGTTAACATGACTTTGGGCAGGAAAAGGCACAATCACTGCATGCAGAGCACATTGCAGGTTCTCTTTTTCAACATTCATCGTATTCCTATCCATATCCCTTCGCTTTCTTCGTCCAGTCAACTTAAAACCACGCTCCTGCGAAAGCCATATTTATAGGCTTTAGCCAGGGTGGTTGGGACAAATGATTCTCCCAAATCACATGTTGAGTTTTTAATGATATGATATTTTTACAGTAGGAGTTAATATACTATTTTATTTAAAAGCATTGGATTTAGATAGAGTGGTTACTAGGAATGATTCTACAAGTTACATGTTAAATTTTTAAAGATATAATATTATTACAGTATAATTTGAATTTTCCAAGTTATATGTTGAATTTTTAATGATATAATATTATTACATACAATTTGAGTGGATCTAATGATTAAAAACATGTATTTCGTCACAATTTAAACATGAAGTTCATATATTAAACTTCATCACAAACTATTTTAACACTTAAAAGACACATTTTATTTTATTTTATTTTTATTTAAAAAAGAAAAATAAATTTAAATTTTATTTATTATGTATTTAATTAATAGTTAAAACTCAATCATTTCAAAATTTTATAGTATATTCTACATTATTATTTATTATATTAAGCCTTCAAAATTGATTGGCAAAATAACATTTTATTTTATTTTAAAAGAAGGTTAAAATTTTATTTATAATGTATTTAATTAATAGTTATTGAAAAACCCAATATATATACAATTATTTGAAAATTTTATAGTATATTTTATATTATTATTTATTATATTAAGCTTTCAAAATGAATTGGTAAAATAACAATTTTTTTTTTGTGCCTGTTAGGAAAGCAGACCAGGGGTGCTCGAGTTGCGTTTACTAATATATATGAGGGGTGGGATTGGTCTTCCACCAGGGGAAACCAGGCGAGTCCCACCATAACCGGTTTGAAAAGGAAAAACAACATAAACATAAAAAAAAAGACGTAGAGACTACACATTAGGCCTGAGAGGCTAGTGGCTGAACTAACCATTCGACTAACCCTTCACTCGTCTAGGACAATGATGTGTTTTTTCCCGTCATCCGCATGGCTCTTGTTATCCTCCTTCTAAGAGATCGTGTAGGGTTTCTTGATGTGGGTTGGCGCACCATGTCCATCGACTGGTGTGATGTCCATGTGATGGACGTAACGAAGATAGAGGTGAAATTGAGTAGCCAACCTCTCCATGTTGTATTTCCGATCCTTCTTGACCTCAACTAACAGTTTGGTAATAATTTCCAGGTTGCTAAGGTGACTGAGGATTTCATCCATCATTTTCTTGTGATCCGTGTTATTTTCCTGTCTGGCTTCTTCCATTTCTGAACTCACTTTGCCGATCATCATCTTAATTAGCCACACCATCTCCATTGTTTTATGGTAGAGGGTTTCCCTGGTCTGCGTGGCCCCCGGATCAATTACCCGGTCTGCTTCCTGTGCCAGTGCATCCCAAGCTTTGCCTTTGCGTTTTTCTTTGATATCATTTTCTCAGCGGATGATGGTCGCTTTTCCTTTCGACGCAACCTGAGTTTGAAAGGTGCCCTTCGCATCTTTTGTTGCTTGCTCCATTATTGACACTCGTTGTGGATTATTCAGAACTTCCTTTCCAAGGGGATTCCTCTTCCTGTGCGTGTGCTTCATTCTCACCATCCCTCTTGGTTTGTCACAACTCCTTTACTGATTACTCAACCTGTACCTCACTTCACAGGGATTCTTCCTTTCCCCACCTTTAAAAAAGAACGTTGAAAATATCACAAACATATATAGAGAAAATGAATAGATCCTAGTCTACATTAAAATTAGAGGAAACTACATTATTGTAACCCTCAAGGATAAGGAAATTTCAAGTTGAATTGGGAACTTCAAAATTAAATAAAAATATATATTTTACATATTGGGTCGCCTCTATTTTTCTCTATAGGGGGTTTCTTCATAGCTTAGATGCTTTTGAGGTGAAAATAACATTGAAAATTTTCAATGTTCATATATGATGCAAGTTTTATCTTGATTCAAACGTGAGATCTTTACCTTGTGGTTACTCGGCAATGTAGTATCATGGATAAAAGTATTTTCAATGTTCATATATGATGCAAGTTTTATCTTGATTCAAACGTGAGATCTTTACCTTGTGGTTACTCGGCAATGTAGTATCATGGATAAAAGTGTTTTAATAATGGAAAAGTCACATATATATTGTTTACAGTCACATTTATCTTATCATGTTGTTAATTTAATATTTTTTAAATATTTTAATTTTTTATTATTTATAAAAATATTTAATATACATAATTTTTAAAACAAAAATGATTAATATAATATTTAAAATATATGAAAATTTATAAAATTTACTTATACTAATATTCTAGAATCTTAATTAAATCACATTATAATACTCAAATAGTGATTATTTTGTAATACCACCCATGGCAAGGTTTTGTAAATGAATTTGTATTATTTAACTCTATTGCTTGCTATTGGTACAACGTATAGATTTGAACTGTTATATTTAATATAAACAAATATTATTAAGTATTTGAAAAGTATGGGATTTGAATTTAGTGGAAATTAACAATTATTTTTTTTTTAACTATTCTAAGGTTTTGTAAATGAATTTGTATTATTTAACTCTATTGCTTGCTATTGGTACAACGTCTAGATTTAATGAACTGTTATATTTAACATAAACAAATATTATTAAGTATTTGAAAAGTGTGGGATTTGAATTTAGGTGGAAACTAACAATTATTTTTTTTTAACTATTCTAACTGTATTAACATGAATATAAATAAATATTTCAAATATATAATTTTATTTTGTTTTTAAAAATAAAATTAAACTTTTTTCTTCATTAAAAAAATCAATCAAATATAATCAAATCTGGATAATAAAATTAGACTTTTGCTTATTATCAAATCTCGATAATAAAATTTTATAATTATAATTAGCTTGAACATGATAGTATATTTAATATGAACATAATATTATATAAAAAGAAAGTGGAAAAACACAAGATGGAAGAACTTTGACATAAAATATCATAGACACCATCCTTTATAAGTGGAACCTGAACAAATGTTAAAAGACTCCCACCTGAACTTCAACGCAACTTGACTCAAATCCATTATCTCTAACACGCCCACACAACACGCATTCCAAGATACCATAAAATAAGCACGGAAATCAACGTGCCATAAAATATGAAAGGGAAGGGTAGTAAACACTCACATTCCAAGAACTCAGACCAATTTTTTCACGAGTTACAGGTATTAGATTGGGGAAAGCTAGGGAATTTAGAGTGGGGGAGCACGTTCTTTTAAAAGTGAAGTCGAAGAAGATCTCTTTGAAGTTGGGTAGTTGTACAAAGTTAGCAACCAGATTTTATGTTTCATTTGAGATATTGGACATAATAGGGCCAATTGCATACATGTTTGCATTTCCTTCTTCCATGAATGTGCATAGTGTATTTTATGTCTCTTTGCTAAAACAATTATGTACATGATCCTAACCATGTTATTGATTGACATCTGATTCAGGTAGAGACAAAGGGATACTTTTAGATCCAACCAATGCGAATATTAGACAAAAAAGTTAAAATGCTCTGGAATTGAGTTATGGAGCTTGTAAAAGTCTAGTGGACCTGCTATGGTCCTGAAGTTGCTACCTGAGAGCATGAAGATGCCATGCGGGTAGAGTACCCACAACGTTTTGAATAAAATTTAAGATTTTGGTCTTTATTTTGGTATATGCACTGAGGATAGTGCCAAAATAAGGGGGAGGGGATGTAACACCCCGGGTTTTGAACCCCTTATTAAATATTGTATTTTATTAAGTTATGAAAGGCCAGAGTGCCTAAACAATTATTAAGAGGCCAATGTGATTAGGAAATGTAATGTTTTAATCATTATTAATAATAAATATATCGATGGCTGCTAGATGGACAAGAACAAGAGTTATACGGGGCTATGAGGGTATAAGTGTTTATTTCATATTTTTTAGTTACCCATTATTCTCTTAATGGAGAATAACAGTTACATGAGTTTCTTAGGGGGAAGACCAAGTGGGTTCCTTAATTCCAAGAGTTACATAAACCTGTCCTTGGTCTATTTGGGGGTTCTCACTCCCGTTCTTGTTATTTTTCTTCTATTGGTTGTTTCACTCATTCACTCATTTTTCACTCATGCACTCGTTCACTCAATTGCTTGTTATTCACACCTTTCGTTAAGATTTCACTCCATTCATTCTACCACCCACTCGTCTTTCCTCATTCGTGTCTTGTCTTCGGAAAGGAAAATGAATTGTTGAAAAGCAGCCATGGTATTGTTGGATGTAGAGACTGCTGGTGCAACCCAACCGTGAATCAAGACCTGCATGTCTGAGATGCTTTGGTATGTGTAGAGTCTTTCTCACAACTGCGAGTCCTGAGAGTCTCAACATGGAGATTCTATACCAGCTGCACTGGAGTCCTAGAAGGAGATGGACAGCTTGAGGGATTGCGTCACAGAGAAGGGGGGGGTCCATTCTCTTGTCTTGTGCAGGTTGGGTAGAAGAGAGTTGGATACTTGGATTGTTGTGGGTGTTGGGAATCCTGTGAGAACTTGAATGTTGACTAGTTTGGGAAGCCGAGTGACACTTTGGAACCATCCTTGTGGATTCATATCCCTGGCTCGGGGGTGACACTGCTGTTGAGACTTGGAACAACAATGTCTATGGTTGGGTGGAACGTCCTTGGTCTGCAGGTAGTTGGTGTCTTGTTTAAAAAAAAAATAAGTGATCTTTGTTATGGTTATTTACCTGTGTATGATTTATTTCGACGTGTATTTATTTATCGTTGAATTCAATATTTAGAATATCTATGTTTGTTGGATATTGTTGTGCATGACATACAATTCATTTCTTTTATGTTATAATAGAGTCTTGATTTATGCATGTGAACATTTCATGCATATTTATTAATCAAGAATGTATGAGAAGTTGAATTAGTTCTAGAAGGGGACTCGAAGTTAGTGTAGCCCGACCTTTGGGTGGCTGGGTATGTTAAAACTTCCCTCCTAGTTATTCGTGCTTCACTACAACCTTCATTTTTTTTAATGACATTCATTTGCAAGTCCACCCATCATGATTTTTCATTCCCACTTCCAATTTTTACAAAAAAAGATAAAATAAAATAAACAAAACAATTACTTTCTTATTAAAATATTTACAAAATATTTTTTTCTAGGATCCAATTTGGGTGAGCTACTCGATTTGGTTTTTATGCTCGTGAACCAAATTATCCATGTCCACTTGAATGAATTCATAAAGAAAGTTGGAACTCACCTCACCATAATGAAATAACCAAGACTTGGATCGATGAAATATTGATTGCATTGGACCCATGAAATCAAATTATAGCTATGAGCACTACTCTCTCATGATTCCATCACCCAAAAAATGTGTTATTCAACGATCTTCATAACTAGGGTTTTTCTCAATAAGAGACAATNTGTATTTATTTATCGTTGAATTCAATATTTAGAATATCTATGTTTGTTGGATATTGTTGTGCATGACATACAATTCATTTCTTTTATGTTATAATAGAGTCTTGATTTATGCATGTGAACATTTCATGCATATTTATTAATCAAGAATGTATGAGAAGTTGAATTAGTTCTAGAAGGGGACTCGAAGTTAGTGTAGCCCGACCTTTGGGTGGCTGGGTATGTTAAAACTTCCCTCCTAGTTATTCGTGCTTCACTACAACCTTCATTTTTTTTAATGACATTCATTTGCAAGTCCACCCATCATGATTTTTCATTCCCACTTCCAATTTTTACAAAAAAAGATAAAATAAAATAAACAAAACAATTACTTTCTTATTAAAATATTTACAAAATATTTTTTTCTAGGATCCAATTTGGGTGAGCTACTCGATTTGGTTTTTATGCTCGTGAACCAAATTATCCATGTCCACTTGAATGAATTCATAAAGAAAGTTGGAACTCACCTCACCATAATGAAATAACCAAGACTTGGATCGATGAAATATTGATTGCATTGGACCCATGAAATCAAATTATAGCTATGAGCACTACTCTCTCATGATTCCATCACCCAAAAAATGTGTTATTCAACGATCTTCATAACTAGGGTTTTTCTCAATAAGAGACAATGCATTTTTTTCATTAAGGGGTTAAGTTTTGAAAAATATGGATTAAGTGATTGTGGATAACATGCTCACATCGACATTTCCAAAACACACTTATAAGAGTTTATAGCACTCAATTATGGTGCATAGTTTAGTTTTTACCCCCTTGACCGAATTCTCCATGTGCTCCCTATTACATATTTATTCCCAAAAATTTGTATCATTTCTTCCACTCCACTTATATTGGCTAATGACTAGACTCCCATCATATTTACATGTTGCAAGTCGATTGATTATAGGTTTATTGGTATGGTATTGGTTGATCATAAGTACGCCTTCCCTTAGTTTTATCCTTTGTTTCAAAGACATGTTCGATCATGTCATCACTATAAATTGTACATTATTCTTATGGAAAAGGCCACATAACTCATCAAATGTTCTCATTCTTAATTTTTGATAAGCTAACAATAATGCCAAATACTTTGTATTTTCATAGCATACTATCCATAATGATACTTGGCATGTTTTTGATAGACTGTCTAGAATGATTGCAACTAGATCCTTATTCTCTACTTTCTCTGCAATAAAATTCATGTGATTTTAAAATTTGTTTAAATTATCTGTGATTAAGTCCTAAATCCCTTTATGTGATTTTTAAGCTATACAATTCATTTCTCAAGTAGAAACCTCTTATTTTATTTGGCATGTCATATAAATTGATTTTTATGTCTCATGATTTTTTTAACAAATTACATCCTTAGTTTGTAAATCCAAATTATGACCCCGCAGGTTATATTTTAAATGGCCAACCAAAGCATCGTATAATCAAAATCCATGTCCATGGCCCATCAAGTTTATGTAGTAATTAAATTCCTACATACCCAAAAGGCTCCAACCTACACAACTACATTGGGACCTCATGTTTGAGGAAATATTAGGTTGCACAATATTTGTTGAAGAGTAAGTGGAAAATGTTGATGTTATACAAAAGGAAAATATGACACTTTGGAATTACACAAGGACCTCTCAAAAAGGACATGTGAAAAATGAGAAGCTAAACTAGTAAATGAACCAGTAATCAAATAAAAAAATAACAAAAAACAAAGTGGTCACTCAAATAGATAAGCCCTAGACAGAGAAGTAGAGGATGATATTAGAAAAGAACGTTGAAAATATCATAAACATATATAGAGAAAAGGAATAGATCCTAGTCTAGATTAGAATTAGAGGGGACAACAGTATTATAACGCTCAAGGCTAGGGAAATCTCAAGTTGAATTGGGAACTTCAAAATTAAATAAAAATATATATTTTACACATTGGGTCACCTCTACATTTTAGTCCTTGGCGGAGGGACTATAGTGTTTGATAACCTGTTGACTGCCTATTAATCCAGTGTTGACCAAAAATTTCTTAGGGTTTGTTAAAGTTTTACATTACAAATAGAATTTTTTTATTTTTTTCAATTTTTTGAAGATATTTTTTGATGATCTTATTGGTTGTTAAAATGAACCTCTTATTTCCCAAGGGGGGATGGTTCATAAATAAGGGTGTGTAGTGGATTTCAACTTTGCTATCTTTTCTCTTATCAAGATCTAATTCTCAATCCCCTCGCTCATGTTCTTGATGCATTGGCAGAGGGTGAATTTCAATGTGTTATTGCTACGGTGACGGCTTAAATTAATTCTCATTTATTATTTTTTCTCTGATCAAGATCTAATTCTTAATCCCTTCGCTCCCGTTCTCGATGCACTTGCCCAGGGCTTTAATGGACAATCTAAGGCATCGAGTCATGCACGTGGAGTTGTTGGAATTGTTTCTAGTAAGCATCGATATCTGTTGGGTTGTGATTTTCATATTGAAGATACCTGACAAGGAAAGGGTATTTTTTGCGATCGTCTACGAGGGATTAAGGTTCTCATTGTTTTGGATCACGTGGATAATATCGGCCAAATAAATAGTCTACTGGTGACAGATGTTGTGGGATCGCGTAGTTTGATTTTGATCACATCTCGTGATCAATATTTACTAAGACGTTATTCTCCGAAAACTGTAGTGTATAATGTAAAGACATTGCAGAGAGACCATGCCCAAGAGATTTTATGTCAGCATGCATTCGATCAATCTGAACCATGCGAAGGATTCAAATGTTTGGTTGAGGAGGCTTTGAAAATTTGTAGTGGGTTTCCTTTATCCTTACAAGTGTTGGGTGGACAGTTTCTTGGTCGGCGTGAGGAAGAGTATTGGAAGTGGTAGTTGGAAAGGATCTCGAGAAGACTGCCAGATGATATAGTGGACACATTAAAAGTGAGTTACGAAGCTCTCAGGGGTGATGAGAAGTAGATATTTTTAGACCTCGGTTGTTTCTTCCCCGGAGAGGACAAAGAAGTCGCAATTCAAGTATTGGAGGGACTAGGTTACAAAGACGCCTATGACTGCCTTGAAAATATCCGTAAAAAATGCCTTGTCGAGTATCATGATGAGGTCCAATCTAATAATGAAATTGAATGCCCAAGGAAAAACTCTGTAACAATTATCTTCATATTTTATCATTTTGTTCTTTTTTCAAAAGGATGTTTCTTGTGAAATTTTATATATCTTAATGGTTGGTAAATTATATGCATCAAGAAACAAAGTTACTACAAGCAACAAAGTAACTACGATTATATCTACAGACATATCGCCAGAGAAAATTTTGGTGTGCTCCCAATGTGTAAGCCACTACGACTCAACTCCTTGAATGATGTAGAGGAATTAATGTTGAAGTTACAAGTAAGCATATTTAGTCCCCATATTTGGTATAGTTTTTATTTAATAACCCATTACACAAGGGAATTTAATGTAACTCCATAAAGTGTGTTTGTTAGGGCGGAGCATGTTCCTGTTTTATCCGAGGGATTCAGACTCTAGAAAGTCAGAATCTTCCCGATTTCACGAATTACATAAAGGGTGTGGGTGTATGCCTCATTGTTGTTGAATTTCCCATAGATTTTTCGTCACTCTTTGGTTTGTGGCCTATGTCGGGAGAGTTGGTGTGGCTTCGCCTATGCAGTTTCAGCTCCATCTAAAATCCTTAACTAAAATCCTTCTTACATTAACTATAAATATAATTCAATTAATTAAAAATACTAATAAAATGAATTAAAAGTCAATCTATTTCAAACCCTAGACTTACACACACACACACACATATAGATATAATATTAAAACACTATTAAAACTATTACATTCCACCTTAGTAATAATTTATTAATTTATTATTTTGTTTAATTTTTGTTTAAAAATTCTATAAATTAGGTTTTAGACAAGCTGACCTGGGTCAAATCTATAAACGTCCTGCATCTTAACTATTAATTGACCAAGATCAACAAGCTATCAATTGACGATTAGTCCTGATGATGAATCACGATTCAGATTCGAAACGTCGATGACAAAAATGACACCAACTGTGGATTATCCGACAAATAACTTCGAAACTCCTCACCACATAAATCTGAAAATAGTCCATCAATTTTCTTGATACCGTTTCATTGGGAAACTTAAGAGTTTTGGAAATTGAGGGTCATGGGGACCTCGAGGAGTTATTCCAAAGATTTAATATGGTAAGTACATCTACATTTTCCTCAGTAATTTGTGGTGAAATTATTCCTACTTTAACATTGCTTTAACTTTCATAGAGACAAGTTCAATTCCTACTTTGTATTAAACAAATTATGTGCATTGAAATTTTCAATCTACAGTTTCCTGAGTAATTTGTGGTGAAATTCTTCCTACTTTAACTTTGCTTTAACTTTCACACAGACAAGTTCAATTCCTACTTTGTATTGAACATATTATGTGCATTGCAATTTGCAACCTCCTCGGAACTTGAGTGTGTTGAATATTGACGTAAAGGGCACACAACCAAGGGCCATCCTTAACCCTTCAGGGTATCCGACGGACACACCCATTGCAATTTTACAAACATAAATACCTTTTATGCTCTACCTTATCTTGATCTTGAACATTACATTTTATATTAGTTTCCATCTTACTTTTAGTTAATTTTGTAGCCATGAGTCCTTTAAGAAGGACAACGAATGGGACAACCAGGACAACAAATGGGAAAACCAATAAGTGGATTTGTACAACATGAGAGCTTAGTACATTACTCGACAAGGACTAAGCTGTCATGCAACCCTTGTCTCTATAGGGGCTTCTTCATAGCTTACTTAGATGCTTTTGGGGTGAAAATAACATTGGTTCTCCCTATAGGGGCTCAAGGAAGGTAACAACGTTTATTACCATCGCTTCTCGATGTTGAGCTTCACTTATGAGGAAGCTGCATATAATTTTTTTTGAATATCCATATATGATGCAAGTTTTATCTTGATCGAAACGTGAGATCTCTACCTTGGTGATGGTGGTTATGGTGAGATCACATATATATTGTTTCCATTCACATTTATCCCATTATCAATTTAATATTTCTTAAGTATTTTAACTTTTTATTATTTATAAAAATATTTAGAAATATAAATAGTGCTTATTTTGTAATACGAGCCATGGCAAGGTTTTGTAAATGAATTTGTATTATTTAACTCTAATTGCTTACCTATGGTACAACCTATAGATTGAAATGTTATATTTAATATAAACAAATATTATTAAATATTTGAAATGTGAGAGAATTGAATTTAGGCGAGAATTAATAATTATTTTTCCCAACTATTCTACGTGTATCAAAATGAATATATATACCTCGAGATGGGGTGATAGTGTGCTTCATGCACCCAACCTACCATTCAATGTCGCCACCTAGCCCATGCTCATGTTCCAACACCTGTGGATCCCGTCTGCCTTAACTACTCCCACATGTTTGTTGCCGCGAGCTCTCACTTCACCGATCTAGTAACTAACTGCTCGAGTGCGCTCAGAGTTGAACTCTCATCCTTGCTATGGCGTTGGTACAAGGCCCGCTCCTCCCGCGTTCGTGTGGATTTACTCCTCTGCACTCTTCTTATGGCGACATCTAGTCCCCCTTGTGGTTCCTATCGACCTCTTCTCCCAACATTTATGGTTCTCAGTCATCCCCTCTAGTGTTTACCCGGTTCGCTCTAGTCCTTTCTCCACCTTTACCTCCTGTTACTCAAGCCAAGGCCCGCTAGTGAGGGAAGTCGAAGCGTGGTTCCCTCTGGTACCAGAATAACGGGGCCATGAGTAGTTGACACTGTCTCGCCTTTGCCCCTACACTCATTTCCTCGCCTTTGCCCTCAACTAAGTCCTCACCAGACCAATCCGACCTTCCACCTTTGTCCTCACCTTGGGCGTGTCGTGTCGAATGGTTTGACCTCCATGGGAACTTCCTCGACTTTTCTCCTGGACTGCTCCTTGAATTGGCCATGACCTTGTAGTCAACGGTGGCACGTCCCTCTTGTCCGCCACCTTACACTCCTTAGCCACCCCATCCCCTCCACCATCGTTAGCCTTTGTGCCCTTGTTGGATGATGGTAACATGCACTCGAAAGAACTCTGTGTGGAGACGTCCCACAACCAGGAGCAACTCCAGCTAGAGTGCGTTTCTCCCCCGGGCCTACGAGATTCACCTTCAATTCTCCAGGAATTGGTCTTTGTTGGTGACAAGACGTGGATGACCTCCGGTTCAGACTGGAGCACTTGGATTGGTGTGTTGTGTAGATTGAAACAATGCTCGAGACTCTCCTCCATTCCTTGCATCCTTCAGACTTTGGCCTCAACGCTTTCGCTTCTCCAGGGGTGGTTTTCGCCCTAGAGCTCCAGAGGAAGGATGCGCAGTGCGGGGACGACGCAACACAGAAGGTCGTGTACAATCTGCATGGCACACACGCAGTGGCTTCCGAGGGAATGCACACCCACCAGACACCATGACAGGCGGCAGGAGTACAGGTGTTTGCATGCGATAGGCCTTACTAAGCTCATTATAGTCGTGTTTTTGATAAACAATGTATTTTTAAGTTCAAATGCTTGGTTAGGCCAAATCGGTGGGTGGGGATTCTGACGAATATGTTAAATTTTCTATATCATATCTAGTCTGTTGTGAAGCAACTCATTACTCCAACAACTTATATTGCTCATGACAGGTAATATATAGATCTTACTTAAATAAAAACATGAATATATATCCACCGAGAAACTGATCGCCATTATAAGAAAATCCCACCGCGGGAACTCCCATGCTAATGCTCTCCAAGGTAGAGTTCCATCCGCAGTGAGTGATGAATAATCCTACCGATGCGTGGGCAAGGACTTTCAACTGGGGCGCCCACCTCACAAACAGTGCCCGATCCTTGGTTCGTTCTTCAAAGCCCTCGGGCAAAACCGCAGGCTTGCCATCTGCAATATCCGAGCGAAGAACCCACAAGAAAGGATGCCTGGTACCCTCTAGCCCTAGCGCCAGCTGCTTCAGCTGGAGGTGCGGTCGTGCTCAGGAGGTAAGCCATCGGGAATAGACAGAAATCGAATTTTCCACCCTTGTCGCTTCAACTCATGATCGGGGTCGCTTCTGGAAACCAGAGAAGTGGTGTTTCTTGCAGAAACCATGCGTTTATAAATCGATTCAGTATTGACGAAAGTGATGAAAAATCCTCGCATATCCAGCAGCTGTGCCAAATTTATGAGGGCGTTAACATTCGTCGTATTCCTATCCATATCCCTTCGCTTTCTTCCTCCAGTCAACTGGAAATCACGCTCCTGCGAAGCCATATTTATAGCGTTTATGTGATACTGTTACTTTAGATCATTTATATCCGTGCAAAAATAGTATATAACTATTTTCATTTTCATGAGAAATTTCTTACTACATTTCTACCAGAAATGCTATCGAAAATCCTCTCCAAAAGGTAGTGGATGCGGATACCGTTTGTAATTATATCAATTTTCACTATAAAATTTCTCTTAGAATCCTATACCGGAAATGTGATAAAGAAAAAGAGTATGAATGCCCATAGGGCCTTAGCCCATGGTCCGATGGTGTGAATTTATTAAAATCGGTCTATGATAATAGATTTAAGTAAATATATTATTTTATTTAATAGATTTAAGTTAATATATTATTTTATTTAAAAGCCAATGGGTTTAGTTAGGGTAGTTGGGAGAAATGATTCTCCCAAATCACATGTTGAGTTTTTAATGATATGATATTATTACAATATAATTTGAGTGAAAGTTAATATATTATTCTATTTAAAGGTATTGAATTTAATCATATGTTGAGTTTTTAATGATAGGATATTATTACAATATAATTTGAGTGGGAGTTAATATACTATTTTATTTAAAGGTATTGAATTTAGCTAGAGTGATTAGGAGGAATGATTCCCCAAGTCATATGTTAAATTTTTAATGATATAATATTATTAGAATACAATTTGAATTCCCCAAATCACATGTTGAATTTTTAATGATATAATATTATCACAGAATAATTTGAGTGGACCTAATTGTGAAGAATATGTATTTCCTCACAATTTAAATCCAAAGTTGGATAGAGAAGTATACAACACCTCATTAGACTTGATATTATATTAAGCCTTCAAAATTGATTGGCAAAATAACATTTTTTAAATAAATCCCCACAATAACTTCATATAACAAACTCCATCACAACTATTCTAACACTTACTAAACATATTTTATTTTATTTTCATTTGAAAAAGAAAAATAAATCTAAATTTTATTTATTATATATTTAATTAATAGTTAAAACTCAATATACATATAATCATTTAAAAATATTATAGTATATTCTATATTATTATTTATTATATTAAGCCTTCAAAATTGATTGACAAAATAAAATTTTGTTTTATTTATCATGTATTTAATTGATAGTTGATAGTTATTGAAAACCTATATATATGTATATAATTTTATTTTCAAATAAAAAATAAATTAAAATTTTATTTATCATGTATTTAATTGATAGTTA
>SNQJ01S0082940.1:35037-46709 GCA_010110895.2 Picea sitchensis
AATACCTAAAAATATTGTATATATTGTATGGTGAATGGTGAAATTCAATAATGAATATAAGAAAGGTTTTCTCGGTTGAGGGTTTCCGGTATAAAATCTCTCTGTACTCTGTGTATGGGCCATTGATTAAATTTTGTTTTTCTTAAGAATCTATATGCATTGCTTTACTTCACAAGTTTAAAACTTACAGTTGCACCATTTATTTTCCCATAAATTGGGTTTTATACTATATGTTAATGATTTTTAATGGATTTTAGCCAGGTTTTAGAGATTTTTGGCCAATATTGGGGGATATTGGGCCCTTTTTGAGGCTAGATATTGGGGGGAAGTTGGGAGATTGTTACCAACTTCAGGCCTATATAAACTAGAGGTTCTTGAAGCCATGGGGGAGGTTCAAAATAGGTACATGCTGAATATTTTTCAAGCCAAACCCTTTTTTTTATGCAGGGAAGCCATTGAGGAGAGCACCTTTGCTAGCCATTTCTGGGAGCTTCGTTCATTTGATTTCAGTGTCATCAATTTTGTTGGGTTCTAGAGATCTGGTAGAACAAGACCAGATCAGTTTGTAACATTTTTGGAACTATCATGATATAATTTTAAAGCTTCGAACATAAATAAGAAAGCCTCACCCACTAAGACAAAGGCCCAGAGACGTAGTCGAGATTGCCGAACTCCGTTATCACTTTGGTGTTTTATGGTTTGTTGTTATTCATGCTTATGTTCATATATGTATATTTCTTAAAGACTGCCATGTTTCCTATTTCATTATTTCTCTTTCATTAGTTTCCTAAATGGTAAAATAACTCATGCATAATAACTCAACCATTGTCGTTTAAAAGATCTTTTCAGATCAAGTGGTATTAGAGCTAGTTGACGGTTGGTTTTTGAGTGTGAATGATTACCAGGGAAAGGCTGAATCATGGTGAAGGAGAGCTTGTCAAAGAGAATCCATTGATTTGATTGAGAAAGAGAACTTATCAAAGTGAGAAGATGGCATCGGAAGAGGGACTTTCTCAGGATGAGAAAGAGTTTGGAAAAACTTTCTTTGCCATGTCGGAGATGATGAAGGTTTTGTATGAGGATTACTTGGAATGGAAGAGACCGAATCTAGGTGAATCTTCAAAGGTCAAAAGTGAAGAAGGAGAGGATCCTCCTCAAATTCCTCCTTCACCTCCATCATCATCTTCTTCTTCAATTTCAATTTCTAAATCCACTGCAGGAAAACATGTGCATAAACATAAACAAGAAATGCCTTTACTTAAACTTGATGTGAAATTTGAATTACCTATGTATGATGGTGAAGTCAATGCAAAGAGACTTGATAATTGGGTCAGAAAGATGGAGATTTATTGCAGAGTGAAAAAAATCAAGGATGAGGCAACTCAGATCAATTTGGAATCGCTTAGACTTGCAAGCACAACACTCATATGGTGGCAAAGAAAGTTGCAAAATGGCACACAACAAGTGGGTAATGTATTTCCATCATGGAATTTTTTTGTTTCTTCACTTAGAAAGAAATTCTATCCTTTGGGTTATAAAGAGAAAGATTTGATTGAATGGAAAGGTATTAAAATAATAAAAGGACAAAAAGTGAAAGAATACACAAATGGTTTTCGTAAGATGGAATTGATGTTAGATATTCCTTTACATACGCAAGAAACTCTTATGAAGTATATAGGAGGTTTACCTGTACATATTCGAAATACTGTATTCATGTTTGGAGCTACTAATCTTGATGAGGTTTATGTTCAAGTGACATACATTGGAGCAGAGAAAACAAGAGTTGGTGTATCAGGGGAATTATCTTCTAGGAAAGAGGACAAAAGGAAGTGGAATCGAAAAAAGGAAAATTCAATGGCAAGAAAGGAAGAGAAGCCCTATTGCAATCATTACAAGAAAGAAGGGCATGATGAGGACCGTTGTTGGAAATTTCATCCTGAGAAGAGACCAAAGTGGTTCAAAGAAGGTAAAGGAAGGCAAACAGTTGCAGCAACAACAGGACCAACAAACTTGGGATCAGATTCAGGTGATGAATCTAAAGTCTCATTGGTTGGTTTGACAGGTAAAATTAGTGATAAATTTGATTCTAGAAGTAAATTGTTTCACATAAGGGTCATTATGAGACATACGAAGGTCGACACATTGATAGATAGTGGATCTCAATCAAACTTGATTTCAGAGGAATTGGTTAAACAATTGGGATTAAACACTCAGATACATCATAATCCTTACACACTTAAATGGATAAGAAACAATCATCAATTTCACATAACAAAGAAATGCACATTAAATTTTGCAATTTCATCTAAGTTTGTGGACGAGGAAACATGTGATGTGGTGCCACTCAATGAATGTGGAATGGTATTAGGTAGTCCTTACTTGTATGATCGTAAAGCAATATTCTACAGGGAAAATAATCAATATCACTTAACCAAAGCAGATCAAGAATATGTTGTTCATGCTCATAATTTAAAGACAAATAAATCTCTTCAAACTATGGAACAATTAAGAAAGGTGGCTCAAGCAAGCAACACACCTATAATTGTTTCAAATCAAGTAATTGATCTTAAGCAAGAACATGAGATGATTGTAGAATGGAAGATCAATCACACTTTGCTTCAAGATAAGCTAATGTCATGCAAGTATTATAAACATATCAACTCATTTGCAATCATATTTCGGATATTATCATTAGTAATGTTTTCAACATGGATGATATTGGCTTCAGTAAGATGTGACAGGGTACAAATGGCTAACAATATGCTGTCAGTTATCACGATTGTTTTACAATTGATCTTGATGAGACAGGTGAAAAGGACAGAGTTTAAAGATAGAGAACAAGTGGGCTGGTCTATCCCACACTTGATGACTTGTCAGTAAATTTTTGGAGGACCAAAAGGTATTTAGTGGGGAGGTGTGATTCAAAATTGGATCTCGAGACCAAAATGGGTCCAGGAAGGCCTAAAAATAAAAGTTCTCAGAATGGCTTCAAAAAGGATGTGTAAATAGGTCTCTTCGTTACGAACCCAAATCAACTTGAACGGGCTCAAACAGATGTCATATGGTCAAGATATCGCGATTTGTTCATTTCGCCAAACAAACAAAAAATTGATGACTGTACAGTCTGTATAGTTCGTACAGTGCCACATGGAATATGACTGTACAGGAAATACGTCCATACATATGACATGGAAGGGTACGTTGGTGATGATGTGGGTAGGTACAGGTGGACCAGGCAGAGTGTGACACATGGCACCACTGCAAAGGTGACATGTGGCACAAGCTGACGTGGCAAGGTATAGTGGCAGGTACAAGTGTGTTGACTGGGAAATTGTACTGACTTGACAAATGTGCTGACTGGGTATGACATGTGGTCGAATTGAGGGTTGACATGTGGCATATCTCCGATGAATAGCATGGTGCCATGTGGCCCAGTCATGGGCTACCACGTGGCACCCATCCATTGGTCATTTTCGTTGGCAAATTGTTTGGACTCTACGAGGTTTGAACCCGCAACCTCCACGCAGCGGGGACGAGCTTTGGCAGGGCTGGGCTAGTCAGCCTACCTGTAGTGTTCCTTGAATAATATAGTGTAAAACTTTTAATTAAAGTGATAGGGTTGTATTTCGGGCGGATTAAAAGGGCTGGGGCCTAGCCGCAGCCCTATGCGCTACCATACGACCTTCGTATAGGACCGAACTATTAACTCTTGGCGTGTATATGTGTTGGCCTTAGCCCNCTTGGCGTGTGGAGGTTTCGGGGTTAGCCTCGGTCGGTCAGGCTAGCCCGCCGACCAGGGGTGTAACCACAAGCTTACGACCATGGGATTTTATGGTAGGGTTAGCGTGTGGAGCTTATAGCGTTAGGCCATATGGCCATGCCACAGGACCAACACCCAGAAACAGAGGGGGCCAACGGATCAACGCTTGCACATGGCCACATGGAGGTGCTCCATAGGACCAGGAGCATGGAGAAAGGGGGTTTCTCCCTTGATTTTCCCATTAAATGGGTTTTATATTATATGTTAATGGTTTTTAATGGATTTTAGCCATTTTTTAGAGATTTTTGGCCAATATTGGGGGATATTAGGCCCTTTTTGAGGCCAGATCTTGGGGGGAATGTGGGAGATTGTTACGAACTTCAGGCCTATTTAAACCAGAGGTTATTGAAGCCACGGGGAAGGTTAAAAATAGGTACATGTTGAATATTTTCCAAGACAAATCCATTTTTATGTAGGGAAGTCATTGAGGAGGGCACCTTTGTGGGCCATTTCTGGGAGCTCCGTTCATCCGATTAGAGTGTCGTCAGTTTTGTTGAGTTCTAGAGATCTAGAAGAACATGACCAGATCAGTTTGTAACCTTTTTGGAAATGTCATGATTTACTTTTAAAGCTTTGAACAGAAATAAGAAAGCCTCAACCACTGAGACAAAGGCCTGGAGATGTAGGAGAGATTGCTGAAATCCGTTATCACTTTGGTGTTTGATGGTTTTTTGTTCTTCATGCTTATGTTCAGATATGTATATTTCTTAATGGATGCTATGTTTCCTATTTCATTCTTCCGCTTTCATTAGTTTCCTAAATGGTAAAATAACTCATGCATAATAACTCAACCATTGTCATTTAAAAGATCTTTTCTGATCACAGAGAGTTGAGAAGAACTCTAGATGATTCTCCTGTGTAACGTAGTGAGAAAGGAGATCTGCATAGTTGGATGTGCTTGTGGCTGAGCACAAGGTGAACATATGAAATCCTAAAGTGTTGGGTGCATCGTCATGAGAACATAAATGAAGATGATGTATTAGCCTCCTTTGAGCAGAGATTTGATGAGAAACTCCAGATGACTCTCCTATGTAGCGCAGTGGGAAACAAGATCTATTGAGTGGACGTGTATGTGGATGAGCACAGGTGGATGTAATCCTAGTGGTTGATCACTAGTGAAGAAGTGGTTCACCTGTGTAATGCAGTGAGCCAGAGATATGGACATTCCTATGGATGTGACCCTAGTGGATGAGAACTAGTGGGTGTATAAGATCCCTTGCTATATTGTTCAAGAGTCAGACCTACCTGTAACCCTAATTGTAATGTAAAGGGTATAGGTCAGCCCCACCTTAATGTGATTAATAGTTAATGTAGGTTATAAAAATATATTTTAAAATAGTTTTCTTGGAAGTCAACACCTCTCTCTTCATATTTTTGAGGTAGTTGTACACATTTATTTCTTATGGCTTCCATATGCCTCTACTGTGCAGCTAGCTTCTCCAAGTGTCGCAAAAATGTGCTTACTATGAATATCTCTCCTCCATGTGCCACCAAAAAATTGAAACTTGCTTCTCCAGGTGCAATATGGAATGTGCATACTGTGAAGCTCGCTCCTCTAGGTGCCACCAAAACATGCATACTGTCAAGCTTGCTCCTCCAGGTGCCACAAAAACATGCATATTGTGAAGCTCTCTCCTCGAGGTGCCACCAAAATGTGCATTGCATGAAGCTATGAACTATGAAATGATCCAAGACCAAAAACTTAGAAGAGGAAATGCCTTGCATGAAGCTATGAACTCTGAAATGATCAATGATGATAAACTCATAAAAGGAAATAGTTTCAAATGATAACAAAATAGCCAATAATTCCATCCATGAATCTGTAACATGACATACAATGAATTTATCGGTTGCATCTCAAAATTGATTGGGAGATCATTGGACAACTTCATCAAATTTTGGGTTAATCTGTGCTACAAGTGTCATGTTTTACTTTGTTGGTCCAGGTGAAACCAAATTTAGTCCAAGTAGTTTATCTATTTTTTTTTTACAATCTACAATTAAATTTTAGATATGAAGTACATTTGTTTGTTAGAATTTTGATCTAAATTTGTTACTAAATTCGCTTATGGAATGTATCTATTATCTGTGTGATTATTCCAAAATTCCCTTTTATTCTCTTTGATATTTATAAAAAATGGCATAAGCAGGTCGAGGTAGGAGTGTACGCCAATCTGGTTGGATAACAAAGTCTTAAAAGAATATATCATCCAGATATAAGGAAAAGCACAAGGAAAATTGGGCATTCAAAGTTTGTTAAAATTATGAAAATTTTAACATAGAGACCAAGCTTTGATTATTTCTAACTGAGATTCTTTTAAAATTACATGTTAACAATATTATATATCTCATGACATTTCTCATCCACAAAGATGGTTTAAAAATGTTTATATAAATTTCAAAAGCATATGGATCCAGGGTTCTTACCCTCTGTATGGAATAAGAGGTTTGATTATTATGCTTGGTAGATTATAGAAGAGGAGGAAACCTTTAGGTGGGCGCACACACACAAACATAAGCCACGTTTTCAGCAGGTAAAGATTACTGATGTAAGCATCTGCTCCATCCATCTCATGTGTGTTTTATATGCCTTCCTGATTTCAAAATAACCCACTGAGTCATGAGAATTTGTCTGGTCCAGATGATCTACCTTCTCAATTTCAACAGAACCCATCGAGTCATGAGAATTTGTCTGGTCCCAAGCTACTCATCAAAATTGGCTGTGCACCATGGATGATTTTAAGGATGGAAATTTATTTTGAAATGTAGAAACCTTCACGAATCTTACTAGTCCTTCATATGCCAACTATAAATGTTTGGCGATATTTTTGTAAAAATATTCAAATTTCTAAGGATTTTTTATAGTTTTAATAAAATTTTCGCGATTTTTAAGGTAAAATAATTTTATCCTATAGAATTTGGGCGAATCATTTTTAAAATAACAAATCTTTGATTTTGGAAAAACCATGGAAAATTAACCCATGAGCAAAATTTAACGCCTAAAATCATCCATGCTGTGCGCTTACTTGCCCGAAGGGCAAGGACTAATAATAAATTTGTTTGATATCAACGGATGATCAATTTTTTTAACATATAACATGAAATACAATTTAAAAAAAATACTTTCAGATAAATTTACACTAATAATGAATATTTTACATTTATATTTACATAAGATAAAAAAAATATTATATCTTCTCACTGAGAGATTAAATTTGAAAGAGGGTTTATGTTGTTATCATTTTTTAGGATAATATTCTTTATTATTTTTATCCAAATTGGGCGTTGTTTTTAACCAAACCCATATACCCTACTATTCCAATCTATTCATTCATGTATTTACCAAGCTTTGACATTTTAAGTTAACACTTAATACATGTTATTATATTCCAATCTATCCATGCATTTACCAAGTTTTGAAATTTTAAGTTAATAAATTATCATACTTAATACATGTTATTATATTACGTTTTCAAAATTATTAGAAAAGTAACATTTTATTTTGATTTTAAAAGAAAAAAAAATAAAATTATTTATTATATGTTTAGTTAGTGGATATTGAAAAACTCAATAGATATTAAAATTTCGTCTTCCTTTACAACATGCTCAAATTAAAAAATATAATATTTTAGGAGTAGAACATTTTAAGAGGAAATGGTGAAGAAGATCATAAATTTTATATGAAGTAATTAAAATTAAATTAAAGTTAAAAATCTTGTCATAATACAAATAATTTCATTTAAATAGTTTATAATTTAAGTGATTAGATTAAATAGATGTATAGGATTATTAATTATAATTAATTTAATAATCTAATTGTCCTAAAAAGTTAGTTAGACAATAATTACTTCTTAAATAATATTAATTAATTAATTATTATTTATTACTTGTTCATGTCTGTTAAGGATTAATTAATTATTAATTGACTCATTAACTAATTGAGTAAAGAATTAAAAGGGGTTAATAAGTTTAATTAGTTAAAGACTTACGTACATGGGAAGGGATAAGACATTGAACATAAAGGGATAAGATATTAATTANTTTGGGGGAAGGAAGCATTTTTGGTGAGGGAATTTGGGGTGGAGATGGCTGGTGTGGGGAGTTTGGCTTTGGGGGCTTTCGGTGAATCAGAAGCAGGGGGCACCGGTTTGCTAGGGGTTTTGGGCACGGGGGCCGGGATATCCATATGATATCCTGGAGCTAGGAAGCTGTCCTAGTTGGCAGGGTGGAACAAGTTTTGGGCAGTGTTTACACAGTTTAGCAATGAACAACAAGACAAGCAGAGGGTTAGCATTAGACCAAGGTATGTTAAATTAAGTATTTGTTTTATTTCTGTTATGGAATCATTATTCGTTATGATAAATTTATATGCGTATGTACTGAATTTATAAGAAATTACCAAGTTACTGAAATCAAGTAGATATTACTGTTACAGTTTATGAAATTAATGGATGTTAAATTTATATGGTCACTACACATGGTATCAAAGTGCCTCTTTCACAATCTGGAGCCTTAAGGGCCAAGTTCCCAACTCCAACTCCAGCTCCGCCTAACCTGCAAACCAAAAGCACTATTATTTTGATTATATATAAACAAATCTAAATATATATAAACAATACGAATTGAAAATGTAAAAACAAATTTATCAAAGTAAAACAAGTGAATTATGAATACAACTAGGGTTTTTACATAGGGTTGGATCCTTTTTGATAGCATAGCCTAAAAGTTGAGCTAGGCAATGACTACACATAGAATTCCAAACCAGTAAAATTTGAATACTGAATAAGGCAATAACAACCTAAAACTTATATGTCTGGGAAAATTAGGCTCAGAATTTGAAATCTGCAGAGACCTGCGGCTTCTATTTAAGGATGAAAGCATTAACCTCTTGGATGTGAGCCCAATGTACATGTTTCCAACTTTTGGGGAAGAAATATAGTATATGGGTTCAAATTAAAAGGAATCAAGAGATCTGTCAAGGTTTGGCTCTGGAACTTGGATCCTTCCAAGGCAATCAACAGCCTAAATGTAGGGCCTTTAACTTATATCTAAAGAGAAAGGTAATTTAATAATTACATTATACTTGTAGAGCTCGAAGTTTAGATTGAATTTATTTACATTGGTTTTCACTCAACAACGCCCTAAGGGTCCCGAAACAAAGGGGATACAAGAAAGAATAAATGCTGGACAATCGAAGATCAAAATCTGGAACGGATAATTTGATCATAGCAAACCTCAAGGTTAAAATTACGTAAGGATATTCTCTTGCCACCCTAAAAACATGCTCGTATATTCTGGATACGCTATAATTTCGGCCAATAATCATGACAAAATACATAAAGGCCAAAATGGACGATAGTTAGATCCAAATGCTGAAATATATTGTGAAGATAAAGTCTTTTAATAGAGAAACAAGTTTACTGAATGGGGGTAGATAAACTTCTTAGAAATGATAGTTAGATCCAAATGCTGAAATATATTGTGTAGATAAAGTCTTTTAACAGAGAATTTTTTTTTACTAAATAGGGGTAGATAAACTGCTTAGAAGCTGTTAAGCACAGAAATGAATAACTACCTAAAACCTAATGGGAACAAATGCATTTGAAAATGAAGAACACACGTTACAGTAATGTGTCGTTTGCAACAACAAATACAAAACAAATTAATAACAACAACAGTTTGGCAAGCACTGTCAACAGATAAAACTGCAAGCTCAGAAGGCTTATTGGATCATAGCAAAGAACCGTTATGGAATGGAATGATGTTTCCATGGTATGATAGACATATAGACGATCAAAGATGATAATAAAAAAAATATGCAAACAGCCGGTGCAGATCTCCCAAACCATGGTGAGAATGTGGATGCCCAATAAACAAGAAGCTACATTTGAGCCCTTAGCTTCGCCAACTCTAAGCATGAATCAACATTTGAGCCTCAGCTTGGCCAGCTCCAAAAGGGATAAAAGAAGCATAGAATGAATTAGGCCTTGAATGGAGTCCAACCTCAACACAAAAAAATTGCAAGGAAACTCCAATACAGAAATCGCAAAGCTTTTTACTGGTTTCAACACGGAAAAATGAGGATAGAAACTAGGATAAGGCATGCCTTAATAAAATACTAAATTACAAGCTCCGGTATATGCCATAAAAGAGGTAACCCGTCTACCAAAGATGCAGAAGCTCCGATAAAATGACAGAGAAAAAAAACCCGAATGAATTTATAGAGATGTCTTCTGGAAACCAAAAGGAGTCTAGGAGTCAGGGAAACACATTAACCAAAGCCAAACAAGTACACAAAAGCTAAAAAGATTTCAGACAAAATCCCCAAATAAGCCTTTCTACAGACATGAAAACCTGCATATAATCATACACAGTACACCTTATCTAAATTTCTATATGCAAGAACAAGTATCTGAAAATTAGCAATTGGAGAACCCAGAACAAAACACACAAAAAGGTTTTCTAATTGCAGAAACCCAACATATTCCTACACTGCAAATTTATCAGAGAACACGACAACAATGGTAATGGCAGTTTTGCTCGCCAGTGTGCAGGCACCGCTTCCACGCCCACCGGGCACAAGCTAGGCAATACACACATTCTAGCAGGGGAACTCCGCACACTAGAGACATCGCCCAAAATCTGTACTCAGCTCACTTTGCATCTCTTCTTCATCATACCAGCGCTCAGAACTGAGCATGGATCCTTCTGAGAGGGAGAGAGCATAATGGAGAGGCGACAGAGTTCGTGTAAGGTTTTAGGGGAAGAGAGCTAGAGAGAGAGTACGTGTAGGGTTAGGTTTAGGTCAGGAGGGTGTTGGAGGAACGAGGGTGGGGCACGTGGGATTCATGCATGCCCACCCTTTGTTAGCATTGTTTGCGTTTAAATTATTTATTCAAATTTTTATATATGTTTTTATTATTTTAGTTATTTTATTTATTACTTTTTTTTTGTATTTTCATTTAATTATTTAATATCGTGAATTATAGATTATTTGTTTATTCTTAAAATAATTAAAGTGAGTAACTTGTTTATTTATTTTGATCATTATTCTTTTTTTAAATAAATAATGATAAATTAATATATTAAATAAATTAATGATAATAAATTAATATATTAAAAAAAAATAAAAAAAAATCTAAATGTTTTGGAGTCTATGGGTTTAGAAACCACGACCACCCACCGCCTAAGCCTTAAGAAACAAACAAACACCAATGCACCATACATGACTCCTTACAAATAAATTCTTATACTTAATAGATTAATGGTAACACTGTACGATTAGAGTGGTGTCATTATTAGGAAGATACGGTATGAAGATTAAGATTAACTGGCTTATTACCTGACCTAGTGATCCGGATCCAATTAACCGAGTTGAATCATAACTAGTGAATGCACCGGAAATCAAAGCAAGGGATTATTTAGCGCTAGTAATATTTGTATCCCGAAATATAAACTCCGATTGTCCAAGCGTTAGGCTCACGAGACCATACACATAACTCGTCGAGCCAAGCGCCAAGTCCCTCCACTCCACTCCACCAGTCAAGTCAACGCTAAATCTCAAGGAAACATTCGACAATGCCAACACTGCGCGCCAAGGAAAAGCTCCTGAGTCAAGCATCGAAGGATATTTAGTTATAAGCAAAAAGTTAAAAGGGCTTAGACTAGGACAAGCGGGAAGGAGGTGGCATATGCACTAGGAGAGTAAGCATAGGAAGTGGCGATTATGGCGTAAGGCTAGCGTAGCTACAGGGAAAGGGAACCAATAGTTTTTTTTATAGGGGTGAAGAAATCAATGTTAGACGCTTAATCCTAACCCTAACCTAGACAATCCCCTAAAGGAGTAATGTCT
>SNQJ01S0082941.1:28706-44172 GCA_010110895.2 Picea sitchensis
GGATGGGTTTGGGTAGGTTAGGGGGGTCTAACTTGCTCATTACCACCTTACCACTAACTCATTAACTCATAATTACAAAAATTTTGACATTCTGGCAATGTCACATTAGCAATTAAAATTGTTGTTTTGACTGACTCTGACTCCAAGTGGACAAAGACATAGTAAAACTTGTCCGACTGAGCTGAAACATGGTCAATGGGTGTAGGGGTTGCTATTCCATTTCTTTTGAGCACAAATACCCCTATCAAAAACCCCAAGACCGAGTTTTTACAATAATTGCTCAAAACATTTAATTAATTAAATAATTAAAATTCCAACCTTAGGAAAATTAATTAATTTTAATTAATTAAAAAAAAAACCTATCTAGACTCGACGAAATTCCGCAAAACTTTCTACACTCTCTGACATGGTCATTTACAACATTCCTAAATAAAGGTTACCAAAGGACGAGACCACTAGAGCGTCGTTCACCACTTTGGAGGAAATTATTGCATATGTGGAGGGAAAAACTCAAGGGAAGTCAGCCAGGCCCNAGAGCCCGGTTAACAACCTGAGGATAAAAAACCCTCGGTGAAAGGAACTCCCCTAATGGAAACATCCAAAGGTACCTGACCTAACTATGACTCATGCCGACTTATTACATTATTAACCCACGCAGGGGTGCGGAAATTTCATTTACAAAACTTGTGCTGGGGCATCAAATGCCCAAGTAGAACCAATATTGTCTGGAACATATGTGCATCTGATGATGCAATCTTCATGGCACATGAGTTGACCCCTAGCTGAATAGGCGGTCAACAGGGACAAAGTCAACCAGAAGACACCTCCTAACCACAACGTTATATTACTGAGTTGACTTTGTGTGAAAAAGGGTAACTCAACGAAAGAAAAGAAAAGGTGGAGTTAACCTAGGAGTTAACCCTAGGGGTTAACTAACTCAACAGAAGAATAGACTGGAGGTATAAAAGAAAGGAAGGGCGCACTTCTAAGGCATTCTGGATTATTATCATATTTTTGCATTTGGGCTCTTGAGCACAAGCAGTTTTGAGGGTTTTGTGACTAAAACTCTAGAGATCAACTCGGTGGTGAAAGATCCCACCTTTCTTGATCTAAGCTTGGTTCCGGAGGGGCAACAATCCTCCCACAACATTCTACAGTGTTACAAGGGTCAGATATATTGGCAGAGGCAGACTAATGCGCAGCCTAAGGGGGTTTCTAGCAAGAGGGCGCACCACCTTGTGAAGATCAATTCGATCTGAGGTAAGGAGGAAATTTTTTGGCAAAGGAGCATATGGGTTTTCCTCGTATGGTCCAGAGCACCATTTCTAGTCTATTCAAGAGGAGGTTTTCCTAGCAGATTATTTCTTGGAGCTTGGCACGACTTGGAGGAGAGAGGGGCGCACTACAGAAGGAAGTTTTCATCATTTGGTGGATCAGATCTTCATAGATCATCTTGAGACTTCACCAGCTGGATTATCTTGGCCCGATCTATCATTCCGGTGATTTTTGTAGCAGTTGGAGGCTTCTAGAGGTGAGGCCGAAATATTGGAGATTCATTCAACCAGGGGGGTGCAAACTAGTTGAGGGTTTGCTCATTTGGAGAGCCAAAACTTCACCCTTCAGTCTGATACCTTGCCTGATACCTTGCCAGGGGGCTCTAGTAGCCCGATCTACATTCCGGGGAAGTTTTGAGGCATTTGGAGCACATGAAGAGGAGGGTCGAAACCTAGGGTGTCTGCAACTACCAAGACAGTGCGCAACTCAACCAGTTGGAGGGGTTTGGCACTATATTGGACTAGGGTCCCATCTCATCAGTCTTCTCTTACAGCTAGTGGCCTTTGGAGGCTTGGATCTTCTCTTTAGAGGCCCTTTGTAAGGATATTATCATTGTATTGACTATTATTATAGCAGTTGTCATTCCATTTTGGATATTATTGGGGTTTCCTTCTAGATCTGAAGATCTCTTGTTACAAGGATCTATCTAATATCTAAATAAAGGTCACATCTGACATTATTGGCTCTATATTGGTGTTCCTTATTGTATCTTGTCTTTGTTTATGGTATATGCTTCAGATCTGTTGTTTCATTGCTTAATCATCATCGTATAAACCCTAATGCGCAACGCCATCAGTAAACCTGCAAACACATAAGCAAACACAAACAAACAGTGAGCAGTTAGTGTTCCAAGCAAAAAGTTTGGCTTGGGAACATTACAGTGGTATCAGAGCGTTGATCCTCCCAGCCAGTGGAGATTAGCACATGCAGAAGTTCAATGGTATTTACATGGGAAGATGCAGGAAGCAGACAGATGAAGCAGAGGCAGAGATGGAGGGTTCAGGTGAGGACAGTGAGCCACAGATTCTAGCAGGTTTTGCAAAGGAGTTACAACACTCCATAAATCAGAAGAAATTGCACTTGTGCACCATCTACAGGAGAACCAGGAAGCAATGCAAAGGGGACAGTTTGAAATGAGGGAGACTCTGGAAAGAGTAAATGCCAGCCAAGAGAAGCTTGCGCAACTCTTATTACAGATGACCCATGACGGGAAGGGACTAGAAATGTATGCAAACAATGAAGCCAGTGGGTCTCATGGGGGAACTAGACCTCATCAGGATCATAGCCCTCACTATCACACTGAGGGACAGAGTTATGGAGGTGGAGCTCCTCAGGGGTCAACACACAGTAGGGCCACCTCTAGGCCCTACCTACCCACATTCCTGGATAACCAGCCACAGTGCAACTATGAGGATGAAATTGAGGACAACTTTGAGCAATATACCAAGGAATATCAAGCATTGAGTGCAGGGTTCCAGAGGCAAGTCACGTTGGATCAGTGTTGTGAAATCAAGTTCAGGGGTAAGCCTAAACAGTATCAAAGACCTAACTATGAATTGGAGTGCAGGGTTGGCAAGATGGAAATTCCCTATTTTGATGGATCTTCCAAGGTGACTGCGCAAGCATGGGCGCAGAAACTTGATACCTACCTACAACTTAACCCCATGAGGGAGATGGATGCCATCAAGTTTGCCACCATGTACTTGGAGGGCAAGGCTCATGATTGGTGGTACCACAGGTTGACCACACTGGGACACAATCATATCACATCTTATACAGAATTTACACAGAGGCTCATTGATAGGTTTGACCAAGGGGATCTGGAGCTACCTTTTAGGGAACTCACCCACCTTAGACAAACAGGATCACTAGAGGTATACATAGAACAGTTTCAAAGGATAGCAGTTATGGTACAGGATTCAATCGAGACTTATGATGCTCTTCACAGAAGGGTTGATAGAGCCCTTGAGGGGTTGGGTCAAGGCTTTTAAGCCTGCCAACTTGCATGATGCGATATGGAAGACTAGGGACTTGGGATCAACAGCAAAGACGATATTTACCCCTATGTTATGGACCTTCCAAACACCAACATCGTCCTTGGAGTACAGTGGCTTAGTACATTGGGGGCAATCACTATAAATTACAAGACCATGGAAATGTCTTTTACAAAGGAAAATGGGAAAAAGGTGGTTCTCAGGGGCATGACAGGAAACACACCGAGAGTGGTGACAGCAAAGCGCATGGAGGCCATCTTCAGGAGGGAAGACATTGCTTATGCAGCAGAGTGTAGAATATCAATTAGGGTGGATAAGAAGGGGGAAACTCACTACTCACCAGAGATCCAGAGAATCATTGATATGCACAGCAAGGTCTTTGAGCCCATACCACCAGGATCACCACCAGATAGGGGATTTGAACACATCATAGAGTTGGAGGAGGGTGCGAAACCCATCATCACCACTCCCTACAAACACCCCAAGAAGTATAAAGACGAGATTGAGAAGGCCATTAAAGAATTATTAGACATGGGCCACATTAGGCCAAGTTCCAGTCCCTTTTCATCTTCAGTGGTATTGGTGAAAAAGAAGGATGGGACAATGCGCATGTGTATTGACCACAGGGCTTTAAATAAGAAGACAATCAAAAATAGATACCCCATCCCAAGGATTGATGAGCTATTGGATGAGCTCCATGGGGTTGTATACTTCACAAAGATTGACTTGTGCTCTGGCTATCATCAGATAAAGATGAGGGAGAAAGATGTCTCCAAGACTGCTTTCCGATGTCACTATGAACACTATGAGTTCTTGGTAATGCGGCATGCCTTTTGGGCTGACTAATGCACCAGCCACCTTCCAATCTTGCATGAATCATTTGTTCAACAAGCAACTAAGGAAGTTTCTCTTGGTCTTCTTTGATGACTTGTTGATCTATAGAAAAACTTGGGAGGAGCACCTTCAACATGTAGAGCAGATTTTGGCTATCATGGAAGAGCAATCCTTATATGCTGAGGAATCCAAATGTGAGCTTGGAATGACAAAGGTCCTTTATTTAGGACACATCATTGGAGTGAAGGGGGTACAGATACACCAAGAGAAGATACAAGCTATACTTGACTGGCCCACACCTAAGACACTCACAGAATTGAAGGGATTTTTGGGCATTTGTTGCTATTACAGAAGGTTTGTCAAGGGCTTCTCTCAAATTTGCGCACCTTTGACCGATTTGACCAAGAAAGGGGCATTCAAGTGGAGCCCAGAAGCACAATTGACCTTTGACAAAGTGAAGAAGGTGATGAGTACGTGTCCAGTATTGGCCCTACAAGATTTCGCACAACCTTTCACAGTAGAGTGCAATGCTTCAGGGGCAGGCATTGGGGCAGTGCTTATGCAGAATAAGCACCCTATTGTTTATGAAAGCCGAAAATTGAGAGGTCTTGAGCTCCTCTACACCATCGATGACAAAGAAATGCTAGCCATCATGCATGCATTGGCTAAGTTCAGGCAATATTTGGTTGGGGCAAAATTCGTCGTGAGGACAGATCACAACAGCCTCAAGTACTTCCTACATCAGAAGGACTTAAATGAGAGGAAACAGAAGTGGGTGAGCAAAATCCAAGCTTATGACTTTGACATTGAGTTTGTCAAAGGGAAAAATAATGTGGTGGCAGATGCCTTATGCAAAAGACCATCATTTTATGCCATGACCGACATCTCAGTGGACTGGAAGGCCCACCTTTTGGTGGAATACTCAAAAAACAGTTTTGCATGCGAATAAATGGATGGACAGGTACAAGATGACAACTTTAGAATCATGGATAACATCATATACTACAAGGGCCGAATTTTCTTGGTCCCCGAATCAACCTTTAAGGCCAAAGTGCTACAAGCATACCATGATTCACCAGTAGCAGGGCATCAAGGGTTCATCAAGACATACAGGCAGATACGGGAGAGATTCACTTGGAAGGGCTTGAAAGAGGATGTGATGTGCCACATCAAGGAGTGCACCACTTGTCAGGTAAACAAAGATGAACACACTCACCCAGCAGGATTACTACAACCACTTCCCATCTCGGAGCACAAATGGGAAAGCATATCTATGGATTTCATCACGGGGTTGCCCAAGGCTCAGGGAAAAGATTGCATTTTCGTGGTAGTAGACAGGTTGATTAAGTTTGCGCACTTTTTCGCCATTGCCACAGACTACAGTGCAGCACAGGTTGCAGATTGGTTCTTCCAGGAGGTCTTCAGATTGCATGGTTTACCCAAAACCATTGTGAGCGATAGGGACAACAGGCTTATGAGCACATTCTGACAAGAACTCTTCAAGTTGGTAGGTATGGCCTTAAAACCTAGTACCGGCTATCATCCTCAAACAGATGGCCAAACAAAGATAGTCAACAAATGGGTTGAAGGCTACCTCAGGAATTATGTGGTAGGGAAGAAAAAGGCATGGGTTAAATGGCTTCACTTGGGGTAGTATTTCTACAACATCACCCATCATATGTCCATTGGTATGCCACCATTTAGAGCCTTATACAACTATGAACCCCTCTCATTTGTGGAGATTGTCTTTGGCGACAACAGGGCTCCCATTGTTCAGAACTAGATTCAACAGAGTCAGGACATACTCAAGGAACTGAAGGACCACCTGTAAAGGGCACAAATTCAACAGAAGGTACAAGCAGACAAGCACAGGGTGGAGCGCACATTTGAGGTCGGTGACTTAGTTTATTTGAGGCGTCAACCGTACAGGCAGGCATCCATTAAGAGAAGTGGCGCAGAGAAACTCCAAACTTGCTTTTTCGGTCCATACAGGGTCAACAGGAGGGTAGGGGTCGTGGCATATGAGCTTGATCTACCACAGGGCAGCAAAATACACAATGTCTTCCATGTGTCTTGTCTGAAGAGAGCCATTGGTAAACATATCATTCCTATTGAGGAATTGCAACCTTTGGATGAAGAAGGACATTTGGTACCGATACCAAATGAGATACTAGAAGTCTGGGAGAAGAAGTTGAGGAAAAGAAGCATCAAAGAATATGTGGTCAAGTGGAAGAACCTACCCATAGAGGATGCCACTTGGGAAGCGGAACAGATGATTCAGGAGAGAGGTCCAAAATTGCTTGTGGGAAAGCAATTTCTAGCAGGGGAGGCTGTAATGTCCCCCACCTCTTGATGAAGAAGTCTGGAGAGACTCAGTAGTCTAGCTATCCCCACTAGACTATAGTCTCATGCATCATGGGGACAAAGTCAACCAGAAGACACTTCCTAACCACAACGTTATATTACTGAGTTGACTTTGTGTGAAAAAGGGTAACTCAACGAAAGAAAAGAAAAGGTGGAGTTAAGCTAAGAGTTAACCCTAGGGGTTAACTAACTCAACAGAAGAATAGACTGGAGGTATAAAAGAAAGGAAGGGCGCACTTCTAAGGCATTTTAGATTATTATCATATTTTGCATTTGGGCTCTTGAGCACAAGCAGTTTTGAGGGTTTTGTGACTAAAACCCTAGAGATCAACTCGATGGTGAAAGATCCCACCTTTCTTGATCCAAGCTTGGTCCCGGAGGGGCAACAATCCTCCCACACCATTCTACAGTGTTACAGGGGTCAGATCTATTGGCAGAGGCAGACTAGTGCGCAGCCTAAGGGGGTTTCCAGCAAGAGGGTGCACCACCTTGTGAAGATTAGTTCGATCTGAAGTAAGGAGGAAGCTTTTTGGAAAAGGAACATCTAGGTTTTCCTCATATGGTCCAAGGCATCATTTCTAGTCTATTCAGGAGGAGGTTTTCGTAGCAGATTATTTCTTAGAACTTGGCACGACTTGGAGGAGAGAGGGGCGCACTACAGAAGGAAGTTTTCATCATTTGGTGGCCCAGATCTTCATAGATCATCTTGAAACTTCACCAGCTGGATTATCTTGGCCCGATCTATCATTCCAGTGATTTTTGTAGCAATTGGAGGCTTCTAGAGGTGAGGCCGAAATATTGGAGATTCAGTCAACCAGGGGGGCACAAACCAGTTGAGAGTTTGCTCATTTGGAGATCCAGAACTTCACCCTTCAGTCTGATACCTTGCCAGGGGGGTTCTAGTAGCCCGATCTACATTCCGGGGAAGTTTCGAGGCATTTGGGGCACAGAAAGAGGAGGGTCAAAACCTAGGGGGTCTGCAGCTACCAAGACAGTGCGCAACTCAGCCAGTTGGAGGGGTTTGGCACTATATTGGACTAGGGTACCATCTCATCAGTCTTCTCTTGCAACTAGTGGTCTTTGGAGGCTTGGATCTTCTCTTCAGAGGGCCTTTGGAAGGCTATTATCATTGTATTGGCTATTATTATAGCAGTTGTCATTCCATTTTGGATATTATTGGGGTTTCCTTCCAGATCTGCAGATCTCTTGTTACAAGGATCTATCTACTATCTAAATAAAGGTCACATCTGACATTGTTGACTCTATATTGGTGTTCCTTATTGTATCTTGTCTTTGTTTATGGTATATGCTTCAGATCTGTTGTTTCATTGCTTAATCATCATCATATAAACCCTAATGCGCAACTCCATGAGTAAACCTGCAAACACGTAAGCAAACACAAACAAACAGTGAGCAGTTAGTGTTCCAAGCAAAATATTTGGCTTGGGAACATTACACATCAACACAAGATGCTATCACAACATCCATAATAGGTTTTGAACCTATCTCCATGGCATCCCACCATACATGCTTTGCATATGCCTCCTTAAAGCTAGAAGGGTCATCCAGCCTCTCAATAGAATGTATAAGTGCCAATGGATCAAAAAGAAACCTGTAAAGGCCAGCCTTTCTCACCCCTCTAGCCACAATCCTAGGACTAGCTAGACTAAAATCAATAATGGTGCATTGATGTTCCTCAAATGCAACTCTCTACTATACATCTATTTTATAAGACACTGAAAGAAGGTTTTTTTCAACCCAGATACGAACAAGACATTATGCAACTCAAGAATATCACCTAAATATATTTGAAAAGAAATGGAACCAACTCCTCTCACTGGATAAGTACCATCATCACCAAGATCCATGCCCATGCCTCCCTCTTGCTCCTGAAACTTGTTTACGAAAGACTTCTCATACGTCATATGTCTCGAAGCTCCATTGTCCACATACCATCAAACAGTAGACACGGTTGCAAGAGACCAAAGCTATATCCATCCTAGAAAATATGCAATATGAAGAAGATCCTCCACCTATTGCAAGTGAAAAACACTGGCATCTACCAGAACAAATCAGCCAACTATCACAGGTCCTCCTAGACATCACACCTGCCGAAAAATACATCCACAACAGCCATCAATGTAGTATATCCATCACCTCTCATCAAGAGATAAACCCATCAAAACCTCTCAGGTGCAAGTGCTCATCTCAAGCAATATAGGGTATGACACCAAACAACCTCAAACAAAGTCAATCACCTCTCCCGGGAATCTTCAACTGAAATACAAGCTCTCTCTTACATTTAGAATGACCTCAGCCAGAAATGCTCTGATACCATGCTGGAAATTTTTGAAAACCCAAGGCTTTAATGCAAAAGAGAAATTTTACCTCTTAACTAGAGGTTTCCCAGATCTTAACCCTATGAATTTACAGCCTTAGGGCTGTTATGAAATATAGAACAAAACATCAGCAGAAGATTACAATATTTCAATCCTTAACACCACAATTTTCTAGGCAATCCAAGGAGAAAAGATACCAAAGTCTTCTGATAAGTTTCAGCTCCCTAGCGCAATCTTATCATGCATAAACCAGATCTGAAGCTCTCATTCACAGCAGTAAAACAGCCCTTACATTACAATGTTAAATCACTTAACATATTTTCCCTTTACTTATGTCAAATCAGCAAGACATGTATATCTGTAAATTACAAAACCATCTAAAACATAGATGGCTGAAAATCAAATCTGCAATTTACATAAGTATTGTACAGATGAAACCTTCATTAATATGTGTAAGATGCAGTGGTTGTACATACCATAGCTCCCTTTCTAACCAAGTATTCAATAGTATGAAACTTCGTGTAGTTCAGGTTTTGGTGTGGAAAGGAAGAACTGGACCCTAAAGGATGCATAATCACTCTTCATTTTGTTTCTGAAAAATGCATCTTATAATTTCTCTCCTGTTTAGAGCAAAGTGTGATGACTCAAAGATACCAAAAATAGGCATCATGTAGTCATGGAATTATGATTGGGTGTGGAGTCATATGGGTGCTAAGTTGAGGGATGCCATTTGGGGGTAGAAGACTCTACAAGGATAGGTGTCTGGTGGTACTCTATGAACATATGGCATTGAGCCATGGAGATGAGGTATACATGGGGAGGCCTAGGAATGGCCATAGGACCTTCCCTACCAAAGTGGGACCATCCATGGCAATAAGGAAATAACGTCTTCATGATAACACTAAAAATTAAAGATACCAGAAACGTAACTTAGAAAGGATTATTGACTCAATATTCCTGGAAATTTCTGGTTGAGGTGTGAACCACACTTTACAAAATCAGTTTTAGACAATGGTAATACGTGTGAAATCATCTTATGCAATCATGATGTCTATATTCCCTGCCACTGCCTATTCTTCTAATACCTAAACATACCATAGAGGAATGGTGAGCATGTTCTGCATAAATCTGAGAGTACAATGTCACAACAATTCTCAGAACTATCTTTGTTAATTTATATAGATGCCACTCTAAAAAGGATAAAGTTTACCTGGAAAACATGTGCTAACGTTCTTGTCCATCACTATATCTCTAGTAAAATATGAATTGCTAGTATACATTCTAAATAACCTTTATAAAGAGCAAGCTACTGGAACATGACTAGTAACTTCAGGTAAAACAGAAGTCTTTGCAAAAGCACACCAGGCTATACCTTTGCAGGGCTGTCATAAGCTTCCCCAATCCTGTCCATTATTGGCTTCTGCAAGGATGTTTGCATAAGCATCAATACAACAAAACTAACATAAGCTTATTTACCAACATTGAGTAGATATATTTCTAAGGCACAATTTAAGGCATGCCAAGGCATAGTACACACAATCATCAACAGAATTAGACAGAAATGTAAATACATGCCAGTAGCATGCATTAGCATGGTTTGAGATACAAAGATACTTAATCAATATGTGGCACATACCAGATTTTAAACTGACAGTAAAGCTAACAGTGCATGGCATTCAACCATTAAATTTTTTTATGTAAAAGCAACTGCATTCTTTCTGGTAGGACAAGAGAAGTAGAAAGACCTTCAGCAGGGCAATGAAATGTGGAGACCGCTGAAATGCAGAAAGCATGAATTCCAAAAGTCTTTTTTGTATCTGCACAAGCAAGCATGAATATGGAATTTATGTTAAATATAATACCAAGTATAATATGTCAAATATATCAGTGAGCTAAAACAAATCAAAAGGTTGAAATCTGACAAAGATTTCAATATTTTAAAGAAAATGCATTTTATATTCTATTAATAAACATAAAAGGACGCATCATACAGCTTTACGTTATTAGGTCGCAGGAGGGAAATGTGGGCTCCCCTTCCAAAATAGGTGAGGAGAGACAACATCTCTGTTTTGGCACACATTGTAAGCAATTCCAGCTTTTTCCTAGCATGATGCTCTTTGGCTAAATCAGACCTGTAAGCCACCAGTTCACCCAAATGTAGCACTGTCGCATCTCCATCAAAGGTTGCTTGACAGCACCTCTTCCATGAGGAGATGCATGTTCATCATATGGTGTCCCGTATTCTCCTTCATGTCTGTCTAATCATCGACTTATCTCAAAAAACGACCCCTTTCAATGCAGGGGACCAAAAAATGTTTGACCATCTCATGTTTCTAGCAAATCACATAACATCCATTTGTTGAAATAAGTGTGATGGAGCACGACCTTGACTGCAATGCTGTTGTCGGGGACAAGCAAAACAAACACTCTGGATTTGTGTAATGTCCCTGTTGGCCTAGGAAGCATAAGGAGTGGTTCCGCTAGCCTAAATTGGTTCCCGTGGGCTAAGTCGGAAAAGTTACCTAGGAAACTCAACTTTTGCCTAGGAAATGACTTTATAAAGTGAAAAAGGGGAAAAGGGGGACACGGGTCTTAGGCAAATGTAGTCACTTAAAAATTATAAAGTGTGCAAGCATAAAGTGACTTTAAAAACAAAAGTAAAAGTAAAGCAAGCGGGAAATAACTCAATGGAGAAATAAAAGAGGCGAAAAGAGGAGGCGCCCCTCATTCTTGCATTCACTCATTTGGAAAATAGATTTTTGAGAGCTCTTGAGGAAAGAGTCTAGGGTTTTTGAAAACCTAAGTCACCTGACACGAAGACACAGGACACAGAGGACACGGGAATACGAGTATCCGATATAGACACGGCGACCCTCGAAATCAGGACACGGGGGACATGTTATATATATATATATATATATATAATTTTAATATATATAAGACTATAAGTAAAAAATCACTGAAATAGACAAAATATTGATAGATCATAGACTATAGTAGATATTGATCAGTGATTCAGTCACCAATGATACATCATGAACTCCAAAAAAGATACATCATACATCATAAAAATCAATCAAACTCTAAACATCATACTCATAGATGATAGAACATAGACATACTGATAGTCTGATACGGTGATACCGTATACAATGTACATGATACAAATAACCCACAGAACAGTGAGCATTCAAAGCATATTACCACAGGTTTTTCAACATGCATACACAGTGCTCAAAGGAAAGGAATCAAATGAATGATCCATGTGTTCATGTCTTTAATATGTTTGCACAAATTCTGCAGTAAAACAGTGATTAAGCCCTCAGATAGTGTTAAAATGAATGTGATGTTAGCATATTGAGTTAGGTCGTTGCATCATGTATTGCATTGATTTGTTTCCAGAGGTGCTTTGGATGTTAGGTCTATCAAAATGTTTCAAGAAAAGCAATGGAACAAAACTGAAAATTAAACCATTCATGTGAACCCTTGTACCATTATCACAAGTTCCAAATAGCTGGAAGAAAACACCTTGTGTGCTTATGTGAGTTTAGGGAGAGATATTACAAGAATAAACTAGAATCAAATCATGTCAAAGAGTTTCCAATGGCAACGCTGTAAATGAAACCAGAATTAAGGTGTTAGATCCTTGGGGTTATAGACCAAATCGTTCATCAATATTCCTCATCGATTTGATTAAAATGCTTCTCAAGTTTTTAAATGTGTTAAAGTGCTGCCCAGATATATGGTATTTAAACACAAATTTAGCCACAGTCCAGAGTTGTAAACCCTTGTCACTAGCACCAGAAAATGACACAGAGACCTCACACATTCAGGTGTCTAAATGAATTGAGGAAATTTGCATAAAGCTTCCAAACTCAGCTAGAGCCTAGAGGACTTACTTGTGAACTGGGCGATGGTTGTTGGCTGCCAGGCTGCAATATCCCACAGTGACAGTGAAATGAAACAGCTAAAGACAAGGGAAAACCCCTTTTTAACCTCCCACAGGCTCTTTTACAAAGGACATGTTTTTAGATGGTGTCTGACACGGTTTAAATGGTGTCCTGAGGTGATGACATGTGTTGAAGCAGTGTCCGACATGGTTTTAGGACGTGTCCTGAGGTGATGACACGTGTTGAAGCAGTGTCCAACATGTACCGTAGTGTGTCATCACAGTGACACCGCGGATACGGACACTTGGCCCATAAGGGATGTGTCAAGTGACTTAGTTGAAAACCCTTCATCTATCTTTGGTTTCGGTGTTGAAACTATACACCCTAGTCAGATCTGAGGAAGAAGTCACTTCAGGTTTCTTCATTGCACTTCACTGGATTGAGTTCCTTCATTCGGCATTTAATCTCGGTGTGTAAGGATCGATTTAATCAAGGAGGGCGAGTTTCTCTTGGAGGATACGAATTATTTGTGACTGGAATTCATCTTGGAGAGGTCGTGATCTTCCTAAGCTAGAGTTTCATATGTCGGAGCCCAAATATTTCATTTGTGGGTCGATTTCTGTAGTGGGGGCAAGTCACTTTAAGCTGAGCGCAGAAACTACCTTAAGAGGCGCATTTTAATTGCTACTGGGACAGTTTGTATGCTGATTACTATTCTATCACAGCTGGGCGCACTCTATATGTTGAAGGAAAAGAAATATTGTTGGAAAGGAGGGGTCGAATTACTTCTTGGGTGAGCAGCGAGTCATCCCTTGCATTGTTGGGCGTTATTACTCATTCCTGGGCATATTTCTCATGGTGGTTATCACTAACGCATGCTGGACACTACTGCTGGGCGCTATTTCTCCTAATGGACGCCATTATTATTGTTGGGCATTTCTACTGGGCGCATTCCTTGACTGCTGAGAGCTTCATTGAATTTCTGGGCACGAATTTATATTATTCTGGATGCATCTCTACAGTCCATACATACCTGTCATCTCTATCAGATTTCTGATGCAAGTTTAAACTCAGAAGACAGATAATATGGCTGCCAAATTCTCGAATCATTGAGACAGGTTCCTCTTATCATTGGTGTAGATGAATTTGTGTGTGTTGTTGAAATAATTTGTTGCACTGTTGTTAAATTACATGCTATAGCAGCTGCTGTGTTATTAAATGTTTTTGTTCTCTTACGATAATATGAAATAAGCAGAGATTTATCAGTTTATTCAACATTGTGGAAATTACATTTTTCATGGCCTTTGCTGGACGTTTTATTCAAACTGCTTGAGAAAAGTACACATTTAAATATTTAGACAAAAAATTTGCAAAAAAGAGTGGATTGGAATCTTACAATTTGAAAGATGAATGGGTCTTCCAGATGCCTTTGAATCATTCTAACTACCTGACCTCACTATCTTGAACAGCACATCTTCTATTAAGCCTTTTAGTGAGTGAAACGGGGACAAATCTTCCAATAAAGCTCCTTGGTCTAATTAAAAATGGACTTCCCATAGGACCACATCCAATCTTTCAAAATATGCCTTGAAAATTCTAAATTCATTCTGAACAAAGATGTGTTCAGTATGTCTTTCTCCAAAGTTAAGAAAGTCAAATTATCCGTCGCCTGCAATCTTTGAACATGGTTAACTGATATCCAAGGCAACCAATGACCAGAGTTTTCATTCCATAAATCCCCTTACATGTGATACCCTTTTCTTTGTAAACCATTTCCTCTATTTGAGGGGATAAGACCAATATGTCCTTTTTCCATTTGAAATGTCAAAATAGATCTTGCAACCAGGTCCCAAGAATCTTCAAAGACCCAACACAGCTCTTTTAAGACTAGTTCGTAGGCTTGACATATCCTTCATAGCACATTGTATCGTATCACAAAATAGAAAAGGGCCCTTAAGGTCATAGGTATGAATATTAGTCTGAACAAAATGACATACCAGGATCTGCCAAGGTGCCTCACCTCTAAGTGCGCCCCAAATCCATTTATCTGTCAGTATTGTACCTTAGTTCAAACATTTGTTAGGCAAGTCCATGTTATCTTTTATAGCTCAAGAGGTACTCCGCATGTTTTGTCTTGTATGCGGAAGTGACCTAGCATTCGCACTACTAGGCACTTGACTTTGTAATAGGTGTTTTATAAAGTTGTAATAAAGTGGCTCTTAAGTTAAAGTGACCTATTATTTTATTAAAGTGGCTTTATGTCATAAAAGTGCACTTATGTCATAAAGTGGAAAAATAACTTAAGTAAATTTAAGTGATTTATTTTGGAGAGAATGAATCATGTCCCTTGATCTTGTAAAGGCAAGATTAGATATTGGCCATTGGATTTAGGTATGGGGAAGGTGAAAAGTCATTTTCAGATTATAAGAGTAAGCCTAGGGTAGTGTGCAAGACAAATAAAGAGAAATTTGAGAGAGTTGGGAAGAAAAGTGTATGCAACAAATTTGGCATTGATTCCTGTTGAATTTACATGCAGCAGCGAGAGCCATTCTCCTGGAGGATGGCCAAGACCCTAGACGAGATCTAGGGCACCCAGTGCACTCCTGGGATATGTGATCTGAGACATATATTGATAAAGACCCTAGGTTAGTAACCAGGGCCCCTGGTTTGTAACCAGGGTACCCATGCCTGGTGCATGGAAGGCTTGGTT
>SNQJ01S0082941.1:52058-63618 GCA_010110895.2 Picea sitchensis
TACATGAAAGATACAATTATTAACAAAGATACAACACTAACCCAACTACTTGATTGTGCAGGAAAAGAAGATACTCAAATGGAAAGCAATTACCAACACATCAAGCCTAGCATGCTCAACAATAGAGTGTCTCCAAAGGATGCACACTCTATGTGATTGCTTTCAATGGCAATACAAATTACACAAAGCCCAACAATGAAGTGCCTCCAAAGGATGCACAACTTCAAGGAGGGCCAAACCAAAATATCAACACACAACTTAAACCAAAAATGAAATGCTTGAAAAAGGCCTCCAAGGGCAAGGGTGCAACTAAAACCACTTAGTTAATTATCCATAATATTCAAATAAACTTGCATGAAAATGTAAATGAGAAGTGAGAGATTGCAAGATTTAAATGTAAACCATAAGATGATGTAAGTGCCAAAGTGAAAAGCCCCAATGGTTAAAGGTGGATGAGGATTGTTAAAGTTATTAAGTTAATGATTAAATCCTAAGTATCAACCTCAAGACTCCCCCCGCTTGTACCAAGTGGTTGTTGGGTGCTCAAGAAATGAGGTAAACAAGGCCCCACCCTAGATCCACAGGTCAACCCAAGGAAAGAAGTACTCCCGGAAAGGACGTTGAGCGCCACGAGATCGTCCCCAACCTATCACCTTCTGTTGCTTCCTTTCAATCCCCGTTTAAGTGGCAAATTTGGGTCAATAATGAGTGCCCTATTAAGTCTAATAAATTTTAGGCCTATGAAACTAGGATAGATTGAGTAAGTTAGTGTGTTGGGAAAGATGTTGCTTGCCAAAAGTTAGGTGCTTGAACCAAAAAAACGAAAGTTGAAATGCTTGCAAATAATGAAGTGCTTAACCACAAGATAAAGCTTGAAATAACATGAAAAAAACTTGATAACTTGCAAGAAATGAAAGATAAGTTGCCTTAAACCATTCACAACATGCCCACGATACTTGAAATAAAATGAAAGTGCTTGTGAAAGATTATGAACTAGAAACAACTACTTGAAATGATAAAGCTTGCATGCAAGTAAGAGACTAAGATAGCATTACTATGCCTCCATGGGCCTAAGCTAGCATTAGTGTGTGTTACTTCTACTTCTAGATAATGTTTTAAGCCATAAAACACATTAGAAGTAAACCATGAAGCTAGCCATGCGATTTTGGGGGTTGGCAAAGCCAAGCTCACTCCAAGGTGTTGGCAACAATAAATTTTAAATGTTGGAAAGTAAAACTATACCAAACAAACCACATACAATGGCACAAGGTGGAGGCAAGCCTTCCTATGTTGTGCCAAAGAGAGTTAAAATGAATGAAATAAAATGCTAAAACAACCTAGCCACACAACCTTGTCCTAATGACAAGTGGGGCAAACAAACAAAGGATTATTGCAGAAAATTAAAAGGTTATCCTAGCCTTATGGTTTTGGGGGTTGGCTAAGAACAAACTCACACCAATATGTAGGCACTAAACTAAATTACAAATTGCAGAAAATGATTAACAAAGAATGCAAGCCTCTTACAGACTCCCTAGGGCTTGCTACAATGCTAGAAAGATGAAAGGAAGAGATGGGTATTGTTACCCAACCAAGTGAGGTCTTCCTTGAGTGTTTTATGACCAAATTTGGGCAACACTTCCCCTTGTACTAGCGAGAATCTGCAAAAAAAACAGCAAACTATTGCTTGCTGGAAATGCTACAAAACACACAAAAAGTCAAAGGAAATTTACGTTTTTACACAAAAAAATTCTGCATAAAAATTTCAGCAAATAAGATGATTGAATGACCTATTCTAAGATGTTAGCAAACCCAAATTTCTGAAATGTATGAACAGAAAATGAAAACTATAAAGTAAGAAGGTTCAAGTTGGGTTATGAAGGCAAGCTTCCAACTCAAAGCTAGCCTTGCAAACCCTTGAGATAACCTGCAACTTGTGAAACAATACGTGAGATAAGAACAAAGAAGAGTAAGATAGATAAATAAAGAAAAACTAATTTGAAATATCTACTATTCTACTCATATAGGTTTTACAACAACACTATTGAAAACCTACCCAAACAAACTAGTTTGTTTGGGACATCTAGTCTATATATGAAGAAAGCTTCAACAAGAAACAATGTCACCTCCAATCTCAAATGCACCAAGACAAATCTTTGATACACCAATGTCCTCCAAATCTCTTTCTATTACCAAGTAGGAAGTTGCAGCAACTAGTTGCTATAAGTTCCTCTCCAAATGTGGGAGCAAGAATGATGAGAGCAAGATGAGAGAGATGAGAAGTGTGAGGAGAAAAATGGGTAGCATAACAATAGCATGAGAATTGGTGAGGAAATGAGGGTGAGAGGGCCTTCATTTCTACTTGGAGAGGCAAAGTTACCCCTCTTGGATCAAAGCCAAGTGTCCACCACCAAGCACAAGTGAGGATCCCAAGAAGGGGGGCACAACTCTAGGGTTTGGGTCAGGATAGGTGAGATGGCAATGAGGTGGAGGATGTGGGCCAAGCCAAAAGGGTGATGTGGAAGGCTTGGGAGGGCGCACCAATGGAGAGAGGGCCTCACACCTCTAATAAATGGCTTTTCTAAGGTTTTCTCATGAGGGGGGGGGCACAACTCCCCTAGGGAGGCGAATTGGTTGAAGTGGGTATTATGTCTAGGGGGTGTGAAATGGGTAGGAAAAGGTTAGGATAGGATAGGCTTAAGTAAAAACATCACCTCCCACCTTTACTTCAAACATTTAGCTCAATTTTACAAAAAATGACATTTTTACTATGTCATGACTAGCAATTAAATTGTTGTTTTTGACTGATTAAGACTCCTCATGGACAAACACCTAGCAAAACTTATCCAACTGAGTTGAAACTTGGTCTAAGGGTGTACGGGGTCTCATTCCATTTATTTTAAGAACAAATACCCCTAGCAAAAATCCCAAGGACCTAGTTTTTACATTTTTCATCAAATTTTAATTAAAATTACCCGACTTAAGCAATTTTAATAAATTAAAAAAAAAATTATCTAGACTCAACGGAATTCCGCAAAACTTTGAGAGATGTCTTACATGGTCATTTACAACATTCCTAGACACTAGCTACCAGAGGACGAAACCATTAGAACGCCTTTCACCACTTTGGAGGAATTATTTTGGGAGTAAAAAACTCAAGGGAAATTGTTAGAATTAGGGAAAGAAAACAAAAAATACCTTTTCAAAAAAATGTGTTAGCTAGATCCGCAAGAACACATTAAATCTAAACAAATCTGAACTTATAAAATATTCTGAGTATGCAAGGTAGTTACATCTGAACTAGAAAATCATTTATGAGTATGCACAATAGTTAGATCTGAATTAAACAATAATTCTGAGTATGCAAAGGTACTTAGATCTGAACAAGAAAATCATTTCTGCGTATGCACAATAGTTAGATCTGAATTAAACAATAATTCTGAGTATGCAAATCAAAAGATCAGAGCGTATAGATCTATGAACTGTAGATCTGAATATAGTAGTTCTGAATATGCAAATTAAAAGATCTGAACTGATAGATCTAGGAACAGTAGATCTGAACAGAATAGTTCTGAACCTAACAATATTTTTGAGTATTTAGAACATTAGATCTGAACCTAAACAATATCAAATAGATCTGAACAATATCAAATAGATCTAAGCTAAACAAAGTAGATGCAACTTACCTCTTGATGATTTACCTATGTATAATGAAGAGAAGCTTAACACACATGAGGAATGATATGCCACTAAAGTCATGCTCAGAAAAGTCTAGGACTCATGGACCAACCTCAATGGGTTAGATCTCTATCATGAGAATTGTAGGACAATTATGCCACCAAGGAGAAACCTCACACAAAAACACAACAAAATCCCACACAGAAAAATCTGGAAACAAACCCTTATTCCAGTCACACACAGTGGGCAATCTGTAAGGAGAAAAGGTGATGGTTGCCTAAGGTAATGGTCCAGCAACCCAGCAAGGAGGTCGTAGCCCTAAAGGGTTTCAGTTCTGCCCAAGGAATGGGATGGTAGCCACTTAGGAGAGGTTCGGTTGCAATAGAATGGTAGAGGGAGGAGAGGGCAGCAGCATAGACTCAACCCTCAACACACAGCAACCCTCAACATAGCTTATGGTAGCAACAGAAAAACCCTTAACTCAGCAACAAAAAGGACCAGGCAACAGTAATGAAGGAGGTTGAAAACTAGATTGTCCAAGGAGGTCGCAGCTAACTGTCAAAGGGAGGCCGCAACTACCTGTCAGAGGGAGGTCGCAGCTATAGAAGAACCTCAGAGCAATCCGCCACACTTTAAGAGAAGATAGTGAGTGTGTGTGTGGAAAAGTGAGGGGGGAGATTTCTATATATAGTTTTTAGGCTAGGGCTAGGTTATAAAAATATAATTACTAAAATGACATTAAATTAATATAAATATTAATTTCATGTCACATTTAAATATTATTTTTTATTTTTTATTTTAATCTTAATAAGCCCTAAAAACAAAAATACAAGCCCCACTCAAAACCAAAGGACTGAAGAACAATCAAGGGGTTAGGAGAGGCAAAGAGGTTTTCTTAGTGGCAACACATGTCCATATGATTCTCAAGGTGACCAATTTACTTTATCATCACTGCATAAGGGGTACATCCCTCAATGTGGTCACGCTCATCTTCATAATCTTTCCTAGGTCATGTGAACCATCCTGAGAGAGAGGAAGAGGATCACACACCATCATATCTTGGTATTACACCAAGATCTACCTAATCGAAGACCAGGTTGCCACAGAACACATCTGGGGTCTTATCCACCAAGGTACAAGACCAAGGATCAACCCATGCTTTAGACATGGGTACCCTAGAACACATCTAGGGGCCCTAGACATATCTAAGGACTTATACTGCTTGGTCCTAGACCAAGAACCCCAGTCATCTACTGGGGGCCCTCACAAGGGTCTTTGTTATGGCTCTAACTACTTGGTTCCAGACCAAGAACCTCAAGAGTGTATTGGGGGCCCTAGTTCACAACTAAGGTCTTATGCCATCCTCCAGGGAGAATGGCTCTTGCAGCTGCATTAAATTTAACACTCCCTCTCAGCAAGAGAGGCATTCTCAGCAACACCAAGCTTGTCACGAAAGTACACAAACTTTTTCAAGGATAGTGGCCTGGTCAAAATATATGTCGTCTGTTCTGTCGTCAGAACATACTAAATACTGAGAATGTTCTTCTGCACCATGTCCCGGACATAGTGATATCTCATCTCAATGTGCTTCGACCTGTCGTGAAACACCAAATTCCGGAGAGCTTTATGCAGCTCTGGTTGTCATAGTGAATGACTGTGGGTTCTAGCTCTGCACTGAACAAGTCTGAAAGTAGCTTTCTAAGCCACATTGCTTCTCTGATAGCAACACTTGCAGCAATGTATTCTTCTTCTGCAGTGCTCTGGGCTATGGAGCCATGTTTCCTGCTAGACCAGGATATCATCGTTGAACCCAAACTGAAGCAATATCCGGAAGTGCTCTTCCGATCCACTGTACTGCCCATCCAATCTGAATCTGTAAATCCATGAAGCATTTCACCTCCACTAGAAGTGTATCTAAGACCATAGGCTATAGTTCCCTGAACATATCTCAGAATATGCTTAACAACAACCATATGTATATGCTTCGGTTCACGCATGAACTGGCTGAGGGCATTTACCGCATAACAAATGTCCGATCTAGTATGTACGAGGTACATCAATGACCCAATGATTTGTCGATATAAGGTGGGGTCTTCTGGATTTGAACCTGTAACCTGATCTTGTAGTTTCTTTAGGTTAGAGATCATTGGTGTCGTCATGGACTTACAGTCCATCATGCCAAATCTGCGGAGCACATCAACTGCATATTTGCTCTGTGAAAGAAAGATCTCACCTGGTTTCTGACACACCTACAAGCCCAAAAAATAATGCATGAGCCCCAAGTCTTTCATTTCAAACTCTGCGAAAAGCTCCCTCTTAGTCTGAGCTATCAAGTTTTCCTCTCCAGTGAGGAACAAATCATTCACGTATAAGACTAAGATAACTGGATGATTTTGTACAATCTTTATATAAAGATTGGGATCTGCTATGCTCTTGGTGAATCCAAGACTCTGTAGAAAGTTGTCTATTCTACCATACCAAGCTCTCGGAGCTTGTTTCAACCCGTACAGGGCTTTCTTGAGTTTGCACACATGAGATTCTTTCTCATGGATCACGAAACCTTCAGGTTGTTCGATATACACTTCTTGCTCAACTTCACCGTTAAGAAAAGCAGTCTTAACGTCCATCTAGTAAAGTTTCCAACCAAAAACTGTTGCAAGAGAGATAATAATCCTGATGGAAGTATATCTGGCAACTGGAGCAAAAATCTTGTCATAGTCAATTCCTTCTTTCTGAGAGAAACCACGAGCCACGAATCTAGCCTTGTATTTTTCAATACTTCCATCTGCTGCATGTTTTATCTTATAAAGTCATTTGGAAGTTACCATTGATTTTCCACGAGGTCAAGGAACTGTTATCGCACAGTTTGTAGGAAGGTTTAGATAGCTTGAGTCAAGGCTTCAAACTGGCATAACAGGAGCTTCCCCACCCACTGTCACCTCGATGGGGAGCTCTTTCTATCTAGGGTGGCTAATCCCAAGGGAGACGTCCCTAGTAATCTGGGGTTCTGAAGGAGAAGGATCAAGGTTTAAAGCTTCAAGGGTTAAGGATAGGCTTCCCTTCACAGATTACTGCCAATATGATAGTCAAGGAGAAGATCTTCCACTAAGTGGCACCTGTTTGCGAGAAAAGACAAATAAAGCTAGAACGTGCTGCAGTGGTTAGTACTTCACAATTTAATGACTATCTTTAAATATATATGAGCAATGATAAGAGTAATTATTGTCGAAGTCAATGACTATTAATAAAGGCAAAGGGTTATAGAACTTCTTCAATAAATACAAAATGATAAAGGCATTCAATGTACACAATCAATCCTTGTTATATCACAATGCAGTAAATAAGCTCATACACCAATATTGTTGCTGCGTCACAATGCAAAATTAGGGTGACGTCAGCCCACGTCTCCTAATCTGGGTTTTTGAAGGAGAAGGATCAAGGCTTTAAAGCTTCAAAGGTTAAGGAAAGGCTTCCCTTCACAGACACTATAATATGATAGTCATGAGAAGATCTTCACCAAGTGGCACTGCTTAAGTAGACAAGACAAACAAAGCTAGAACGGCCGCAGTTGGTTAAGGTACTACAATTTAATGACTATCTTTAAATATATATGAGAATGGATAAGAGTAATTATTGTCGAAGTCAATGACTATTAATAAAGGCAAAGGGTTATAACCCTTCAATAAATACAAAATGATAAAGTCATTCAATGTACACAATCAAATCCTTGTATTATATCAAAATGCAAATAAGCCCATACACTAACATTGCTGCTAGCCACAATGCAAAATTAGGTGGACGCCAAAATTCTATTAATAGCCTTCAATTTTTGAAAGGTAATGAGAAGAACGTTTTTTCAATCAAGCCTATAAATGTGATTACTAACTCAAAACCTATCAAACATGGTGATAATGTCACAACGCTTTGTGCCAAAACAAGAGATCAAAACAAGTGTGACGTCACCTATATTATGAAAATGCTTAAAACCTCTATGGCTATAAACAGATGACTAGAATGAATCTTTAGTCCAAAACACAAGCTCCAAATAAGGCAAGACGCCATCACCATTAGGGCTAGATTCTAGACTAGGTTAGTTAGTTTCAAATAAAAAGGAGTTTTAGGGTTGTTTAAGCACCAAAGCTCAATGTTGTACTTCTAGACTTGTGCCTTGGGTAAATGGAGTCAAAATGGAGTGACTAATGGTTTGGAGGGATTTAAACCTAAGGACTAAGGTTAGGCTTAATGGTGTTGCTATGGCAGGCCACAAATCAAACCTTAAGGGAGGAGGCCTGACCTCTTTCTAGAAGTAAAGCCAGGGTCTCCCCATGCTCCTCCCTCTTTCCTCAAGATTCTTTGGCAAAAACGGCTTAGCTAATAATCACAAATTCATGTAATAAAAGTGTTGCTTAGGACAAGGCTTTCAAACCCTAGAAGCAAAACCCCAGGAAGTAAATTAGGCCTAGGATGTCTTCTTTCTTCAATTATGTTCAAAACTAACTCAAGAAAAGAGAATGTATTAGTGTAGCTATGGCTAGGCTTAAACCTTCTCAATCAAATGGCTAATAAGCTTTTTACCATGGGGACACAGTCACAACCTACTTGTGTGATGGTTCCCTAGGTATTTGTAGTCGATTAAGCAAATAGCAACAATGCAACAATACAAGTAAGCAATTCTACCTGCAAACTATTCAATAGAAGAAGTTTTGCATGCAAAACGTACTTACAAACTCATGAAGAGCATAATCAAACCATAGTTGTAAAACCTTCCAATAGCATAAAGCAACACTTTGCCAGATAATCCTCCAAGTGGCTACTACTCCAAAAGAGAAGAATAACTAAGACAAGAGCTAAAAGCAAGTATCTCACAAGAGAGCAAGTTATAAGCAGGTTCAAATGAGGTAAAACTCAACATATATGATCCTCATGACCTTAATTAACAATTAGGTCATTAAAACAAATTTCACAAGGTTGACTTACATTATTCAATTATTTGTCACATTACATGCTAAAATGCCAAAGTGAGCAAAAATGGAGACGTAAGGCCCTCTATAGGGAGACGTTGGCCCTTTCTGTGCAAGATCAGCATCCGTAGGTTAGACGGCCCTCCGGGCCTCCTCAGAACTCCTGCTATGTGTGCCAAATAAGCCCAAAGATTAATCAGCTATCTCTGCTCCAAAACGCCCCAAATGGGGTCCGGTGCATGCTCTATCCATCAAGGCCATCGCCCCATCCGTAGGCTGGATCCTGTGTCAAATCTCGCCAAAAACGCCCCTGATGAGGGGTGTCCTTCTTCTTCCATGGCAATTACATAACTCCTCGTCTTGGCCTCCTATCCCAAAGAATTATCCGATGGGCTCTTCAAATTCTATGAGGTCCGACCATCATCTCCCATGCACGATCCTTCTGCACTCAGCTCACCGGGCATGGCCCCAGACATCAAAGATCACTTCCATGGGCCTATCACCCTAGATATCATAGCAATGTAAACTAGCATCTCATCATTAGTTATCAAACATATGCATTGAAATCCTATCACACTCATCTAAGAGCTCAAAGACATTACACAGATCTATCATACAAAGCTATGAACCAAATTAAAAACCTATTGGGCCAATACCCACAGAGATGGAAAGTTTCAAAGGATCATTTTGCCATGTAATGAGATGATATGGTTTTGGGATGTCCAGACACAGTAAGACCAAGGGTCAGGTGTTGTCTGTAAGTCTTTGTGGGAGGTAAGCTTCACTGGCGGATGCATTTTTTCCAAGTCCTTTGTCTTATCTTTCGCTTATTGCTTTTTACTACAACTGAATAAGAGGATACCCGCTTGGCTTGGTGGCCGAGCCGGATAAGTATCTACTAGTATCTTCGAGATAAATGAGAAGGCTAACAGATGAGACTCCCTTTCCTTTGGCCTTGCAACGAAAGGTCACTGCCCTCGTTTGGGGACCAGATAGTGGTAATGTCATACCGCTTAAATACCTATGAACATAATGTAATGTAAGTTTCGTGATGAGAATTCTCCCATCCTCTTGGTTAGGCTCTTTGCATTTATTTATTTATCATTTTCTTAGGGTCCTTTAGTTTCTTATCGAGAGGCTTTTATTGCCTTCTCGGGATCCTTGGGCTACATCTCTAGGTTTTCATTTCTATGGCTTTTATCTTTTACCGCCTGCTTTTACCCCCTGGGCCTTAGCCCTTCTTCCCACAAGAGTAAGATGTACCTGAAGGCCAATTCAATGGTGCATCTAGGGGAATGGGATGGATGAGCAAGTATAAGATGGAAAAGTGATAGATGGTGGGATGGACGATGGCTCGCAAACCCCCTCGGTGGCTAACCAAAACCCATGAATACCGGGCTTGGGTTGCTGTTCCCATCATCACCCCAACAATGGTCAGAAGTGGATTAGTGTAAGATCCAAGTGCTCTTTCATCAGAAATGAGCGGAACCTAATGCATATATAAGAAGGCGTTATAATGATCGGCACATGACACATACCAAGGACACCGGACCACCATCTCATGGAGCAAGAGCCCTCTCCCATGCCTGTGCCTGGGAGGATGGAGGCTGCCATCACCGACAGACAAGTCGGGCCGAGAAGAAGAAAGATGGCCTCCAGGTCATGCCTGGGCCATCAGCTCGCATCTATGTCTAGGGATCATGGGCCTTGAGACATGATCCTAGTTATCCCTAGATATCGGGATAAATATATGGCTCCAACTCGGGACATGTGCTAACTGTAGAGAACATGAGAACCCCAAAGAATCTCAAGGAGACTGAGTCAGCTTCACACTTGACAAGAAAGCATCAATACAAAAGACGGGTGGTATTGGCTACCAGAAGCAATAGCATATACATGGTAAATGTGCATATATATGATCATAAATGCAAATACAGTAAAAACTTACTCTCGATTTATCACTGTTGGTTGCGTGCTGATATAATCAAAACAACCAATGAAGCCAATCCAACAACGCCCCCGACACTTTGTGCTTCATCATAAACCAAAACCGTGAAAAATCAAGCACAAAATGTCAGCGAGTTGTGAACATATATATATCATATCATCAGAATCTCAAAGTCTAACTCATGGAGGCTGCGGGAGGGACAAAAATCCGCCATGTCCAACTCGAAAAGTACTAACTTATCCGAAAGGTCATGAAACGACCAGGTTCAAAGCGTGAACTAATCTAAAGGGCCTCAGAACTCGGGCTCACCTAGGGCGCTTATGCTCTAAAGAAAGAATTGACAAAAATTAGTAGAAGATCGCACATTATCAAGAGAAGGCTGAAAATCATTGAAATAGCATTACTCAACCAACCCTTGAAATCTAGGTTTGCCTAGGAGGAAACTCAAAACAAAAGGTATTTCCAACTACACCCTGAATGGAAAAGCAAGGCAAAGCAATAACCGGTGGTTGGGATGAAAAGTCATGAGTAACTTCCTTCAGGCAAATGATGTCTTTACTTGTATCACAAATTGAGCATAACGGTGGTTGGCAATCATCTTCATAAGTAGGGTCCAAATGCTCAGTGGGGTATTCATCAAACATCTCAAGGTAAGACTGAAAATCATCCGAAAGATAAGGTGGTAGGTCATCCTTGGTGTTTTGCAGGCTACAAGTAAAAACATCATCTCCTTGTTGCCATTGGTTATTAGCAAACTGCTGTGACAAATGCAAGAGCAACAGCTGGAGATGATTCTCAATATCATAGATGGGATCTAGGTCATAACCAACTATATCCCACCTACGTCTCCCAACATGTATGAACTCATCGAAATCAGCTATATCAGTATCAGTATCATAACATGCAGGATTTGAAGATTCATCCTCCTCCTCCTTTTCATTACATGGTAAAGCATCATCAAAAGTTATGAGAGGAG
>SNQJ01S0082942.1:2106-20854 GCA_010110895.2 Picea sitchensis
CGATAGTGTGGGACCCACACCAGAAAATCGCCTACTTGGACCCCCTCCCTGTTAAAGGAAAAAGGTCAGGGGGGGTCCAATATGGACTATGCACTGTAGATCTGAGTGCACAGATCTCGACCACCCAGATATTCATGCCCCTTAGCACAATGCGCCTGGGTGATAAACTTAGGATAAAAAGGAAAAAAGTGGGTTTTTTATCCCCCCTTTTCATGCATTTTGACCAAGGTGCCATTTCCTAAGGGAAAAACACCCCTTTAGCAATAATATGTGCTAAAATTAGTCTCCATGGGGGATAGAGTCCTCCCCGCAAGGCTCTAAGAATTTAAGAAGATTTAGTTCTTTAGTTGGGTTCTGGAGTCAGCTACTTAAAACAAAGGAAAAATATATTTACAATGGCACGAAGGAGCCACTCATGGCTCAAACAATTTTTTTTCTTCAGAAAAATCCCTTTAACAGGGCCACCAAAAATTTCATTACCCTCCAAATTCTGTAACCTGTAAGTGTTATTTGGAAATTTCTTGGAGATCTTGAAGGGTCCAATCCACAGGGCTTCAAATTTACCATGCTTTCCCCTATCCTTTTTAGGTGCATCCCACATGAGTGTTGGATCTCCCAGCTGGAAATCCTCTTTTCTTACCTTCTTGTCAAAATGTTGTTTGATCTTCTGTTGATGTTCATGTGCTTTGTCCAATATCTTCTCTCTAGTCTGTTGCACTTCCACCAGTTGTTGCATTCTTCTGATCATATAATTAGGCTCCCCTTGGTATTCTTGCAATAATTTTTCCACTGGCAAGGCGAGCTGAGAAGGAAATATGGCCTCAAATCCATACACAAGCTAAAAAGGAGAGACACCAAGAGATCTCTTTGTTGTCACTCTGTCAACCCATAGAGAAAATTTGAGCTTTGAATCCCATAATTTATTGTTGTCCTCTATCAATATTTTGATGATCTTTATAAGGCTCTTATTTGAGGACTTTTCCAGTCCATTCCCTTGGGGGTAGTAAGGAGTTGAGTGAATCAGTGAAATTCCAAACTATTCACAAAACTAGATTAATGGTTCAACCTTGAAAGATGCAGTATTATCAGTTATGATTTTGTTCAGACAACGAAATCTTTCCATAATGTCTTCAAGAAAACCAATGATTACTTTGTGGGAAGCAATCCTTGTGGGGATGGATTCTATCCACTTGGTAAAGTAATCTGTGGAAGTCAAATCCACCTGTGCTGGCCACTTGAAGCAGGATGAATTTCCCCAATAAAATCTAAGCCCCACTACTGGAAGGGTCCTGAATCTACCGCCGACTTCAATGGAAAAGAATTGAGTTGTTGCTTCCCCATGAATTTTTGACCTTTAAGACAAGCCCTGATCCTTGTACAAACATCAATGAATAGAGTAGGCCAGAAATACCCAGTCCTAATAATTTTATAGGATCTAGTCCTCCAGAAATGATGTCCCCCACATAGACTATCATGAAAGTCAAACATAATATTTTGGGCTTCTTGTGGGTCTAAACACCTCAAAATCACTCCTAGAGGGTCTTTCTAGTATAAGACTCTATCAATAAGGCAATATTTAATTGCTTTAAGCTTTAAATCTCTTGCCTTGTTTTTTCCCATACCATCTGGGGGTCGTAACTCTTGCAGAAAAAATATAATATCTTTGTACCAGATGCATTCTGCCAATGGGGGGTTGTCCTGAGAAACTTCATCAGATAACTTAGTTTGTTGATTACCTGAGCAAGTGTTGATTAAGTTAACCCCCAAATCTCAACAATTATATTCAGCCAATAACTTAGCTAAACCTTGGACTTTAACTATTTTGGTGGGATTTATTTCCAAATCAAATTCAAGGATTTGGGAAATCCACTTGCTTCTTCTTCCATCTATGTCAGGATGAATGAGAATATCCTTCACAGAAGCTAAAGGAATGTAAGCAATGAATTTTGAATGCAGTACATAGATTCTAAAAGCCTTGAGGGCTTTCACCAAAGCATATGCTTTTTTTTCTATGATGTCATATTTTATTTCTACGTCCCTCAATGCTCTGATGAAAAAGGAAATAGGTTGCTCCAGACCCTCAACATTCTTATGCAATAAAACAACTTCTACTGTATCAAAAGAAGAAAAGTAAAAAATAAGAAAATCTTTGGAGTAATCAGGATTGAAAAGAACATGTGTCTCAGTCAAGGCCTTCTTGATTTGGTCGAAAGAATTTCTGGATTCATCAGTCCATGTCACTTCATTCTCCTTCCTGAGCATGGTTGTAATATACTTTACCAATTTAGCAAAATTTGAAACAAACCTTCTCTGAAAATTATTTTTTCCAAGGAAATATTGAACTTCCTTCTTGGATCTGGGAAGAGACAAGGTTCGGATAGCTTATACCCTTCTTGAATCAATTTTGACCCCCTCAGCTGATACTATGTGTCCCAACAATTTTCCCTCTTGCATGGAGAATAGAGACTTTTTGGTATTTAGGGAGAGACCAAACTTTTTTCATTTTAAAAAGACCTTTCTCAGATGCTGACAATGTTCTTTATCAGACCTGGAAAAAACTGTAATGTCATCCAAGTAGATGACTACAAATTTATCCTTTTCTCCAATGAAGATGATGTCCATATCTCGTTGAAAGGTAGCCCCCACGTTCATCAATCCAAAGGGAATAATAGCATACATGAATGTATGCCAAGGAGTGGTGAAGGTTGTCTTTTCTCTATCTTCAAGCAGGACGAAAATATGATTATAGCCAGAAAATCCATCAATCATGGACATCCTGGATGCACCTATCACCCTCTGCAATATGTGTTCCATCTTTGACAAAGGGTAATTGTCCTTCTTAGAGATTTTGTTCCGGTTCCTGAAATCGACACACAATTTGATTTCTGCATTCTTTTTTCTTACTGGGACTAGGTTGGATACCCATTTAGAATATCTCAAAGGGACAATGATTTGGGCGTCCAACAGATTCTTTACCTCCCTTTCCATAATAGGCAACAACATGGGGTTTATTTGTCTCAATTTCTGTCTAAATGGTTTGACGTCTTCCTTCAATGGGATCTTATGCTCGATGAAAATTTTGTCGTATGTTCTGAGATCTTCATATGTCTAGGAGAACACATCAACAAACTCTTTTATCAGCTTGGCATACTCGACCCTTTGTTCCCTTGACAGACTGCTTGACAACTTGAAAATTTTTGGATCCTTCTCTGTACCAATATTGCACTCAACTACATCAACATCCTCATTTGAAACTTTACCCTTTACTATCACATCATTTTTGTCAAATAGTCTTTCCAAAGGAACTAGTCCCTCTGGGATATGATTACTGGGAAACTGGACAATATGATGATTTGCAATTTTGTTCAGAAAAACATCAGCATGAGGAATCTGGATTTACTTCAGAATTAGGATCTTGATCTATGTGTGATGCAAAAAAATCCTCAACAGTCTCTAAGAATCTTTTGATCTCGAGATCATCCTCAAACACTTTCCAATGCTTGGCATTGTTAGGTATAGAGGGTCTATATTTCACTTCTACATCATACTCGAGTTTAGGTGGCAGAGGGCCTTTGAAATTACTTGATGAAACAACAAGAGAATCGACCATGGAATTCTCTTCTCTTGGAACAAATGAAATGTTGAAATCAAAGAAAAAACTGTCAACTAGATGCCAGACTTCATTTCTGTAACTTCTAAGTCAAGGGTGCTTGGCTTGATAAATGTTTCTAATCTGATGGAAAATTAACTCAGCATCCCCAAACATTGATATATCCTCAATCCCCATGTCCTTTTCAGCCCTCAAACCTAAAACAAGAGCTTCATACTCTGCCACATTATTGGTAGTTTAAAATTCTAATTTGTAGGACAAAGATATAATTTCTTGAACAAGTGAAACAAAGACCATTGGGACACTAGCACCTTCTCTAGAAGAGGCTCCATCAAAGAACATTTTCCAAACAAAGGTAATCAGAGGAAAATCTTCACAAAGAGTAAGGGACTACTTTATGATTCCAAGAGGGGGTTCAGGGGAATCAATGAGTTGTAATAAGATGGATCCCAAATCAATATCAAGTACAAAAATAGGATGGTTGGCGGGATCTTCTTCATCACTAATAATATAGGCCAATTGAGCTTCTCTGTACAGTCTTCTATGCTCCCCCCAAAAAACAGGAATGGTAGCATATGTGAGGTCCATATGCAATGTTCCCCCAAGTATTTTTATCTAAGAACTTGACAAGAGCATGCCAAACTTGGGGGTCACATCAGATACTACGATATCCATGACCACACTTTTCATGGTAAACTGAAACAAGGTCACAACCAGATCTTTGATGACCCCGAGACACTGCACTTTCCTAGAATCAAAATAATACAAGTCATGGTAAGTCTTTGTGATTTCTAATACAAGTTCATCCATGGCAGTTTTGGGCATGAGATTATAAGATGCCCTTGAGTCGATCAAAAAATTATGTATCACCTTGTCATGTATGTTCAAATATGTATAGAAGGGAGTGGATGAATCATCTCTATCTTCTATCAAAGGACCTAAGATGACTGTTGTCTTTTCATCTTGAAGGTTTACTAAGTCTGTGGAATGACATGATGGTTCAGACTGCAACAATTTAGAGAGGGACCTTTTAAAATATTCGTGCTTGACCAGCTTTGAAAGGGGTACAAGGATCCTAATATTTTGAATTTCATGCTCAAAGTTAAAATAGGAGGGGGTCTTCAAAATTTCTCTCACTTCTGGGACAAGACCTTTGGCTATTGGTGAGGGGTTCTGTGTTTTCTTTTCCTTGTTGTTGTTTATTACATCTTTAGCAGGTTTCTCTGCTCTGAAAGGCTGATCATGGATGTTATAATTCCCTTCTTTCTTCTTAGACCTGAGGTTATATTTATTAGGACTACTATTGGTCTTCTCCCCCTTACTCAACTCATTTATTTAGCTGTCCATGAGGGACTCCACGTATGCATATTGGGTCAAATGGGGAAATGGGGAAGTGTCTCCAAGATAATGGATTTTAGGATTAAGCTCTTCTTCCTATCCTTCTTCATCAACAATGAGGTTATTTTGGAGTGGGGTTTGGATTTTCTAATCATCCCTATCTTTGTTTCGAGGCTCTCTTGGAAGTATTTGAGGGGTATTATTTGGTCTTCTGAAGTTACCTCTGTTATTAGCACTTTGGGCACTCTTATAACCTTTCTTCCCTTCAAATTTCATCTTCTCCATCTCTGCAAAAAGTGATTTTACCAACTTGGTCAATTCATCTACTTGAGGATGGGTCACAGAGGAACTAGAGGATGAAGCTTCAGATCTTCCCTTTCCTCTGTCTCTATCAACTTTATTCCTAATTCTGTCAACTACCAATATGTTGGACTCTACTTCCAGGGCTGCATCTTGCATATGAGCCAAGGAAGTAGCTTTTCTCTCTCTTAACAGTAGGCAAAAATCAGGTTCAAAAGCACTAGCATAAGTAATTTTGGTAGAGGCTTCTATAGGCTTTATCTCAGCAGGAATATTGTTATACATTTTGTTGAATCTTTTGGAGAAATCAAAGATAGACTCTCCCTCTTTTCTCTTTAGGGACCCGAACTCTGTGATATAATACATAATTTTTTTTTTGTCCCCCCATTGTCTCAAGAGAACATCATCTAAAGCCTCAATCCCAACAATGGATCCAGGGGTCAACCCCCTAAACCATTTCCTAGCCTCACCATCAAGGCTCTGGAAAAAGACTCTCATCCACACATCCTCATTTTCAATATTTAGATTGTCTGCATAACTGTAGAAGGAAACAAGGTGTTCTTCAACAATTATGTTTTCTTCTCTTGTGAATTTGGGCATGTATTTTAGGTAATCTCCAGTAGGGAGAGAATTCATTAGCCGAGGTAAGATTAGAGGGGCATATATTGCAACCACTATGGCATCCATTCTGTTACTAGGGGAATTATCACCTTCCATAGGGATGAGAGTTGGAGGACAACCAAGAGGAGATGTAGCTTGAACAGGGGAGGCTAGAACTGAGCCTCTGGGAGGAAAGGGAAACAACAGGGTATTTGAGGAAAAATATATAGGGCATGAGGGAACAAAGGTTTACCTCTCTGTAAAAGCAACAACTTTAACATGAAGAGGAGTAGTGAAGCTCAGAGTGGGAAAATCTTCAGGGGTTCTGGGTTCAGACCAGGGTACAACTCTTGAGGGAATAGGTGTGTCAAAGCCTTCCACATCGAAACTGGGAGAGGGGAAAGCAACATGAAAAATCCCAAAATTTAAACTTCTAGAAGCTCCAACAGATCATGTAATAGGAAAACGAGAAACAACTACTGGAGTTGTCAAAGGATGATTGTGAAAATTACCAGAATCACTAGGTATAGCACTTGAAGTTCCTTCCTAGAGGATCTTTCGTCTTCTGACAATTTTCTCTGGGTCAGCTTCAGGTGTTGCTAGAGGCAGCTGTGGAGTAGACCTCGCGCGTCGGCCTCTGGAATCCATAACTAAAACAATGGGGTCGCGTCAATGGATTCACCAGGTGCATGCTCCAATCTTCAATGGTTCCAATGTTTGATGCACCTTTAGAATCAAAAGCTCATTGTAGTTCTATCCCAGGGAAAATCTTCAATTTGTCCCCGAAAACGACACGAAACAACTACTGGAGTTGTCAAAGGATGATTGTGAAAATTACTAGAATCACTAGGTATAGCAGTTGAAGTTCCTTCCTAGAGGATCTTTCATCTTCCTCGACAATTTTCTCCGGGTTACTGTGTGTTGTTGGGAGGAAGATGTGGAGTAGGACCTCGTGTGGCCTGGCCTATGGAATCCAATAACTAAAACAATGGGGTCGCTACAATGGATTCACCTGTGCATGCTCCACCTCAATGGTTCCAATGTTTGATGCACCTTTAGAATCAAAAGCTCATTCTATCCTGTGGAAAATCTTCTGCTAATTTGTCCCCTTCAAACGACACCGTGAAATGTTAGATTCAGTTACCTCCAAATTGCATCGAGGTAAGCCTATTACCCATCAGTTTGTATGTCTCAATGAATAATTTTGAAGCGGTCGAATGGGTGCAGATCTAGGATAATGCTTTAACCTAAAATCGGACCAAGGTGTACATGTAGATGGGTCTCATTCAACTTCCGTCAAGTAAGTTGTATTAAGGTGAGTAGGAGGAATAACTTTGAGGAGAAAATGTAAAGGCCCCCAAGTATGGACATCGGGTCTTCCAACAACCTAAGGGAGGAAAAGGTTCAACACAAGATCCTCTTGGATTCAAAAACTTAAGGAACAAGAACATTAATGACAATACTCAAGAATCAAACATACATTACAATACAGACAAAACAATCCATGTGAATCCTTCAATCATGAAACTCTCAAGATCATAGAAAAATAAGATGAAAAGAAGTTGACTTTCATTAAACAAGAAATCTTAGATCAAAATACATAACCAGAGAACCTGTGTTCTTCATCAAAAGTTTACAACACGGGAGCATTGCTTGACCATCGCACCATAACAAAATGGAAAAATGCCTACATATAATCATAATTGGCTCTGATTTCCCGAGGTGTTATCATGTCATGTATTCAAGGCTTTACATGTTAGTGAAGCCTATCAGTCACATGCAGACATTAGTCGATCAGCCATGCAATTCTTCGTCGACATGATCTTGGTCGTAATGGAATGACATCCTCTTCCATTATTGGTCCCTTCGTCTTCTATTTATGGAAGGAGACAATGTCTCAACTACCTTCCTTGTTTTCGTTAAATGCTTCACCGAGATTAGAGTGGATAGAGACAAAATGGCACGTGAAAAACGCATTGACCGCACCCTGTGAATATATACCACCTAAGCTTTGTTGGGTAATCAATTCTAAGATCAGAGGGTGAATGGGAGGGTTGACGCATGGGGGACTAGCAGGTGGATGACAAAGGCTTACAAAGCAATCGACGCATCGGCTTTCGACTGTGTGGAAAACTACGACAGAAGTGGTGATTGGGAAAACGTGGGTGACAGCATGTGAGAGCTGATGCATAATGGGACAGAGGTGAGGGTATAGGAAGATGAGGCAGAGGAGAGGCTATGGGGGTAGAGGGAAACATGACTACATTGATGGGGGTGACATGGAGAGGGAGACACATGGCGTGAGATGATAAGCGTGATAGGAAAAAGGGAGATGATAGGCTAGAGAGATGAGTGAGTGAGGGATATGTGTTGAGAGATGAAAGGTGATGACATGACATTAGAGAAGGGACAAGCGAGTGGAAGACATGTGTTAGAAAGAGAGCAGCCATGCTTCTAAAAGCTGCAGTGGCATAACTGGCTGGGAGGTGGTAAGAGGTTTAGCACAGGAGGAGGGTCTGCCAAGGAGTTGACACGACAGTGCAGTATTCACGCCAGAAAAACCTTCACCAAGACCTCCCATTAAAGGCATGTCTGTGGGGGTCCGATATGGACTGCATTAACCTAGATCCGAACGCCAAGAAATCATACACGCCCCTCACAATGCTTTAAGCTAAACTTAGGATAATAAGGAAAAAGTGGGTTTTTTATCTCCCTTTTCATGCATTTTGACCAATGTGTCAAGCTTCTAATGGAAAACACCCCTTTAGCAATAATATGTGTTAACATTAGTCTTCTCCTTTGCCAAGGAGTTCCTTCTGGATTCTTTCTCTGGTAGACCCATTCTGATTTGTATTTGGACTATTTCATTGAAAGGAGGCTTGAATCTCTTCTTCTCCTCGATTAGGATTCCTCCTTCTTCTTATCCTTCTAATACTTTTTCAAATATTATCTACCCTTTCCTTGCTTGTACAAGTACTTTATTTTCTAATGGTTTTTGTCAAAGTTCTAGGCTCATCATATTGGATCTTTTCTTTACAAGATGATGGAAGTCCTCTCAAAAATATTTGTATCTTTACCTTTTTATCTTTTATAAATCCTACATACTTCAACAATCCTAAGAACTTATTTTCATATTCTCCCATGGTTATGATCCCCAACTTAAGTTCAAATAATTCTTGCATCTTCTTGTCATAGTATTTCTCTAAAAGATACTCTTTTTGAAAAAACCTATTGAACTACTTCCAAGTGATCCTATTCTCGTTGATGTGTTCAACTTGCTTTAACTGATCCCACCACATGGAATCTTTCCCATGAAAATGGTAAGTGGAAATTATTTATTCTATATTAGAGGAATAGTTGTGCAACTGAAAATTGTAACATCCCCGACCACCCAGGTTAGGCCATGCTACTCCAGAAAATGCCCTGATACCATTTTGTAACATCCCTTGGCCCCTCAACGGGCTGCGGGCATGCTACCTCAGACACACGTGGTCTCAAGATCTATTATAGGTAATTAAAATGGTCCATGCCCAGACATAGACCTGCTGGTCAATGGAAGATAGAGCTCTTTGCGGAATAGATCACAGATAAACTTAACAAAAATAAATAGATAACATGAAAACATACATGCAACAAAACACACAATATTATTACAAGAATCACAGACATGCACTAATACAACATTTAACCATTAACAAAAGAAATGATATTGATCTCTTAATTGTAGTGTACCGACTGCGTGCAGACCTTCCACGAACCTCCCAGCCTTAGACCATGTTGCTCATCACTCTCATCACTGGGTCACCCCCGAGCTGGGACTAAAATCCACCGGGAAATGGATTCCTAGGCTAGGTAGGGACAACAGGAAGTTGCATAGTAAAACAAGAAGGATTTCCTCCAAGGAGCCACTTATGCCCACCACTCACAGAATCTCATTCCCCACATGCCTGTCCCACCCCAGGAGTATACGCCTTCACTATCACACAGTCCATCGACTTCTCTACCTCCCCTTTTGGGGCTTCATCAACAAGCTGAACGAAATTCGCAGATCCCTGTAGCTGCTATTGGACTCCCTTCAGGAGAACTCACTTCCTCAACACACTCTCTCACCTAGAGAGAGTTTCTCATAGGTTTGACAACCTGCACTTTCTCACCTGGGTAGAGTTGTTCACAGGCTTGACAACTTGCCTCTTCTATCCATGGGCCTGACAACCTGCTTCTTCACTTCCACTCCTCAACACATGAGCATGGTGATGGAAAAAATAGGAAATGGACGTGGGAACAATAATTAAGGAACAATACGCAGGCAACCCCCAAGGTACTGGTGCAACAAGGGTATCAATTCGAGCTTGTTGCAGAGGTTCATGTGGTTGGGGAAATTTCAATAATGGCGTTCCAGGGTTATCGTGTGCTTGCTGGGTGCGTTGGTGAAAAATGGCCAAAATATACCCAAAATAGTAAGAATTCCCACTTATATTTGCATGTGCATGAGCTGACACAAGACGCTCATGAAGCGCTTTCCTCTCCATTTGGAGGTCATACCTTTTCCCTAAAGGAACTTAGGATCTATTCATATCCCACTCACAAAATTTATAATAATAATGTATTATTATATTCGACTTAATCTCTTAAGATTAGCCCCTCTTTCCAGCCTCTTATCCACCTTCCCTTACCCAACCTAGTGGAGTTTATTCCCCCATACTCTTTCTTCTTGGTTGGTCTACATGAAACAATGTTATTATATTAATAATTATGAATAATTACATGTACAAAACAAGCTCTTGGCCTTTAACATCTAATCTCTCTGGCCTAATAAGCACATACGCCTCCTAGCTTATAACACTTGGCTCACCATCCTACAAAACATGTTACAATTCATAATTACAACCGGGGCTTGGCCTTGGGATATTACAATCCCCTCCCCTTATTTTTTCACTATCCTCAGTGTAACTTATTTACACAACATCAACAAGATTTTCAAAATCTTCAAAAAGATGCGGATATTCTTCTCGCATAGCATCTTCATGCTCCCATGTTGTGTCCTCAAGACCATACCAGGTCCACTAGACCTTTACAAGCCCTATGGCTCGATTCCAAATCTACTTGCTCTCCCGGTCCAATATGTGCACCAGATGCACTTGTAAAGCACCTTCTTGCTCCACCTGAATCACATTCCAATCAATCACATGATTAACATCAGGCATATATTTCTTGAGCAATGAGACATGAAATACATTATGAATAGTCATGCACACAAGCTATGCAAGCATATAAGCTACTGGTCCAATCCTTTCTAGAATTTCAAACGGTCCAGAATATCTGGCTGCCAACTTGGAACAGTTTCCCAGCTTCAGGGAACTTCTGTTGTCTTTCACCTTCAAGAAAACATGACCACCCAATTTAAACTCTTTGTGGGTTTTTCCTTTGTCAGAATAGCTTTTCTGCCTATCTTGGGTCACCTTCAAATTATTCTTTATCTTTAACAATTTCTCTTCCACTTCCCTGAGCAACTCTAGCCCAATTATTTCTCTATCAGTTGGGTTGTCCCAGCTTATTGGTGTGTTTCACTTTCTGCCATAAAGTGCCTCAAATGGGCTCATCTTCAGTGATTCTTGGTACCCATTGTTGTAAGCAAACTCTACCAAGTCTAGGTAATTTCCCATCTGGATGGTTTGTCCATCACATGCATTCTTAACATATCTTCTATCACTTGATTTACTCTTTCTGTTTATCCATGAGACTCAGGATGATAGGTTGTGTGAAGTTTAGGTTCACTTCTAACCCCTTGAATAATCCTCTCCAAAACCTCGGGATAAATTTCAGGTCTCTGTCAGACACAATTGTCTTGGGAATACCATGCAATCATGCTACTTCCCTCATATAAATATCAACAACATTAGTTTCCTTATGAGAACTCTTAAATGGAATAAAATGGGCAGCCTTCGTAAGCTTATCCACCACCACCAAGATGTAATTATGTTTCTTGTTTGTTCTGGGTAATCCTATGATGAAATCCATTGTCACCACTTCCCACTTCCACTCAGGGATAGGTAATGGTTGTAGCAACCCAGTTGGGTGTCTGTGCTCAGATTTGACCTTTTGACACTCCATACATATGGCGATGTACTATGCAATGTATTTCTTCATGCCTGGCCAATAGTAATGGCTCTTGACTGCTGCCACTATTTTTTGATATCCAAGGTGCCCAACATAAGGCACATTATGCATCTCTTTCAAGATCATACTCCTCAATTCGTGAGAACTCGGTACATAAATTATTTTCTTGTACAAGAGTATTCCATCAACTTCTAATATATAATATTCTATTTTATGTAGAATCTTACCTTGTTGTAACTTTGTTACCATTTCCATGTACTGCAAATATTCTTTTGCAACTTCCATTTTTTTTTTCTTTAAGACCAGTTTGATACATGCTGATGGCTGTAGCATGTAGTTCGTGCACTCTTCTGTTGAGTGCATTAGCCACTTTTTTCTCTTTTCATTTGATGTGCTTGATATCAAATTCATGTACACAAAGGAATCCCAACCATCTTCTTTGCCTAGAGTTTAAGGTAGGCTGATCAAACAAATATTTCATACCATTATGGTATGTCCTCAACTCAAACCTCTTACCCATGAGGTAGTGTCTCCATTTCTTTAAAGTGTGTACTATGGATGACGACTCCAAATCATGAGTGACGTAGAGCCTTGTTGATAGGTAAATTTGACATGCCGTCAACTGGAAGAATAGATTTAGACCAGGGTTGTCTAAATAACCCAATCCGTTTGGTGTAATATATTTTGACGGGTTTAATGGCTTTGTTATCCAACTAGGGTCCTAAAACAAAGAAAATAAATAAACTAAATAATTCTAAAACTATAGTAATATAAATATACTTTAATCTAATTATTCACAAATATATTAAATAGAAAGATAAAAATGAACATGTCATTTATGAGCAGAATAATTATAGGTTGCAAGTTTTAGTGAAAGCCTCGCAAAATCAATGTTTTTTCATCGTTCTCAAAAGTAGATAAAGAAAGAACATATTTTTGTATTTTCTATTTTGTAATCACATATATAAGAATCATAAGTAAAACATGATTTGGAACAAAGATAGAGTGATGGTCAAAGCCGATCAAATAAATTTCCTACTTCACTAATAACAAAAATGAGGAAAATTAGAAGCAAATGAAACTAACATGTTACTAGTTTATTAATGTGTCTATGCCTCTATACGATCCAAAACTCTAGCTATCTCGCTTGTGAAAGAAATCTGCAGCAGGCTCATACTAATGTCTCCTGAATAAATTTGAGATGTCTATTTACAACTAGGATATAAGAACAGAATAGTAGACACATATGATCCATTGATCTTATAATCATGAATGATTACAGTAAGAAAAATATTTATGTGAAGCATTCATTTTATCCATCAATTAAACATCATGCATAAATCATGATATTATAATTGATATAACAATCACAGTCATAGAATATGGAACAACAAGTTATAGACAAGATTTTAAAGCATTCAATGAAATGGAATATCATATGCTAAAGAGGCAAAAGTTGCATAACATATCAATATTTCATAATAAAAAGGAAACACATAGATGGAACAATTTTCACACTGGTCTAAAGCCAAATGTGGATCAATTGTCCATATAGTTCTGAAATTCACATGCCTATAATCCATTCCATCCAATATATCCCTTACTTACAAAATGAACAGTATTTAAAGTGACTTGAAATCACATTCTCCTATCTCACAGGATAGGACAAGATTTCATAAAATAAAAAATATTACAAAAATAGTGGGCTAACAACCACTCATAACAGAGTTGGTTTTAATCAAAGATTGATCAAAGTTTTTTCAAAACAAACAGAAAAGAAACTAATAATCATTCATATGCATAATCCAATATGTTTCCTCCAGTTGATCAACAACATGATATACTATTTCTTGAAAAACACAACAAATTCAATAAGTTAGAAAATTACCCATAAATAATTTCTAATTTTTATTTAAAAGAGACTTGGCTACATAATCAAAGATTTTGTAGCCAGTCTTAGTTTAGAAAACAAAATCAAATTCCAAATCGATTTAACAGGAATAAAACAAGAGATAAAATTGTTTTACCATTTAAAAATTGACTAAAGATGTGTCGGGTAGTTCAGAATTTACTATCGCCTTGACACTTGTTGCATTTTTTATTACTATGTTTCCTGATCTCTTGATGCGTTTAGATTTCCTCTTTGCGTGCACTTTGAGGTCGATATTTTCTTGTCTCAAAGATTCATTTTGAGTAGTAAGCGTTTTAATCCAGGTTTGAAGAATGGGTATGTCAGTGTAATACCGCTCGATCCAATGGAAACAAACATCACAATGTTTAGGAAGAATGATAGGTCGATGAAGTGTACAGTTAAACATGGATGTATCAACCTTACCTGTTATTTTCCCTTGATCTTTCCTAATACTAGATAACTCCTCCTCACCTATGAGGTACGGTGGAAAATTCATCACAAAGTCGTAGGGTTCAGTAGGAACAATACCTTTCTTCCTGTAACCTTGACAATATGGGTCTTCCAAAACTAGAAAATCTTCTATTTCAGAGTCCGAGACCTCATCGACCTCGATCGGACCAATCGATCTCAGATGAGCATCGTTTCGGTTCCTCAAATTCCTTGAAATTAGACAACCTACCTTTTTGTTCTTGAAACCTAAGTCTGTGCTCTTCTGCTTGGTTTGTTTGCAAGGTTTCTCAACATCCGGATTTACAATAACATTTGGGCTAGCATCAATCTTAGACATAAGAGGGTCAATTACCTCCATTTCAATAGTCTCTTGCTCAGGAAATCCTGCAGATGAAGGCTTACATGGAATTGTTGTGTCTAGAGGGTTTTTGTTAAGAGAGTCTGGTCCATTTCTTGAAATACCAAGCTAGTTTTTAATCAGTGGCTTGCCTAAGTTAGGGTTTACTATAGGAACGGTCTTGGCAAAACTATTCCTTATCAAAAAATTATTCCAAAAATTTCCCATGGCTGACAAGTGATGAATCAACAAAATCTTAATCAATCCATGATGGAACATACTTAAATCAACACTCCGTCTCTTATATCTTTTGGACATTTTATAGAGACTTCTCAACAAATAAAATGACATGCTTAATTCAAAACCAATGAAATGCATGAGTAAGAGGATGTGGTAGAGGAAGACCAATATGTATCGCCCTTCACAAGTCACAAATTGTTTGAGAATCAACAACAGGCTATGCCACCTAGGTTTAACCAGGGAGATGGGAATACCTTTTTCGCAACAGTTGTTTTTTCGGGACGTCATAAACAGGCTCCACGACACTCGTTCAATTGGTGAGTTTTTGAACCATTTATCACCTGTCAATGGAAGCCCTATTGCTTCACTTACAAACCCCTTGGTTAACTCTAAATGTGTGTCCCCAATGTTTTCTCTGCAACCATCGAGGGTTTGCGCGAAAGCCTGCGCCACCTGAAGGTTATATCCTTCAAATATTTTAAGGAAAACATCCCAGCCTTGGATTTTTAAGTCCTCGATTGCATCGTCATGAGAGAGTAAATCTTGGCACCCATTCAGATCCAAGCGAACAACATGAGCCATGAAGAATGTGACTAGAGTGTAATAGGAATAACTCAAAATAATTTTAGGTTTGAATGGTAGGAGAAATAGGAACAAATCTGAATGGATAGTGGAGAAATGACCATAACAAAGCCTGTGTGTTATCATATCACAGGTAGTGGGAGTAAAAACCAAGGGTTTGATCGTAATTTCTTTACCATTCCTTGTAATGAGAACCAGACATACAGAGTACCAAAACCCTATGAATGAAATGAATGGATCATTAATACATTAAGCTAGCGAGATGAGGTAAGGACACGAGTACAACAAGCATGTACTCATTTGAATGTCTTTTGATATGACCATTAAGTTTTCGAGAGGACTAACCAATGTATCTCTTAATAAATTGAATACAAATTATCGAACAATACAATAACTAGATTAAAACCCCAAAATATCTAAAATAGATCATTCAAACATTAGATTTAGATATCATGTAAGCATGGTGATCTTCAAAAGGATGCATTCTAAGGAATGCAACTTATAACACCAGGCTACGTTTTATGTTTGATTCAGGCTTATAGTCATGAATCAAACATAAAACAAAATGAAAGTGCAGACAACAAGAAATTAATCAAAATATTTCTTAACCCAATAATTATCTCAAAAATTCTCAAAAAGTTTACGAAATCGAAGTGTAGGCAGCTACAGAAAATGCAATTTCTTGTTTAAATATCAAAATCATGTGGGGCTGCCAACAAGCCTTTCATGCTATTTCAATTTCTTGGATTCAAAACATATCACAAACCTATTATGACTGAGGACCCTCACCAGTACTTTGCATGCATTTGTGCAAACCATAAACTCTTCATTTGGGTTTGCAATCCTCAGAATTGGAGCGCTGGTTAACAACTACTTCAGTTGCTGGAAGATGTTCTCATATTATTTTGTCCATTGAAATTTTACCCCTTTTATTTGCAAGGAAGTGATTGGGTGAACAATCCTCAAAAATCCTACAATGAATCGCCAGTAGTAGCCAACTAGACCCATGAAGGATCTGACTTCTGTCACATTCTTAGGTGCTATCCACCCTTTAACGACTTCAATATTTTCGAGGTCTACTGATATTCCTTCTTCGGATATTATATGCCCCAAATAGCCAATTCAATTTTGGAAAATGAGCACTTGATCAATTTGGAAAAAAGTTGGTGCTCTCTTAGCACCTGTAACACCATCCTCAAGTGTTTCTCGTGCTCTTCTTCTATCTTGGAATATACAAGGATGTCATCCAAAAACACAATGACAAAATTTTCTAAATATTCTCTGAAAACACCATTCATTAAGCACATGAAAACAACTGGTGCATTTGATAACCCAAATGGCACCACTGTGAACTCATAATGACCATACCTTGTCCTGAAGGTGGTCTTTCTTATGCCTTCATCTTTAATCCTTACATGATGGTATCCTATCCTAATATCTATCTTTAAAAATATGCTTGCATCCTTCAAATTATCGAAGAGATCATCAATCCTTGGTAGAGGATACTTGTTCTTTATAGTTACTTTATTTAACTTCCTGAAGTCAATGCACAATATCAAGGTTCCATATTTCTTCTTCACAAATAAAACTGGGGCACCCCAAAGTGACACACTTGGGCATATGTACCCCTTCTTTAAAAGTTATTCAAGATGAATTTGCATTTCTTTCGATTCTGGTGTGCTCATCCGATAGGGAGTCTTTGATACTGGAGCTTCCCTAGGCATCAAATTTATAGAGAAATCAATATCTCTCTTTGGGGGTAGCCCTGGTATCTCCTTGAACACATCGTCAAAATATTTTAGGAATGGATGATCCTCCAATTTTGGCACCTTATCCTTAGATGATTCATTCATATGGGCTGCAAATATTTGACAACCTTTCCTGTAACACTTATTCAACTCCATTGTTGAGATTTCTCGGACAATAAATTCCCTGGGAATTCCTTGGACTATTCTCTGATTTCCTTCCTCATCTAGGCAAGTAAATTCCTTTTTATGAAAATATAATATGGCATGGTGTTGGTCCAACCAATCCATACCAATTAGGAAGTCATATGATCCCAAAGGAAATATGCTCAATTCTGCCTTGTTACTCAGTCCATTCATGCCCACTGGACATGATTTAACCAACTCAACAACCTTTCTCTTAACTCCTGTATTCAGCTACACAAACCAAGATTTTCCATGCTTTCTTCTTTGAAATTGAAATATTTCCACTACCTTAGGATCTATATAGATATGAATAGCCCCTAAATTAATTAAAATAATAAAGGTATGGTTATTGATCATACCTTCGGCTTCAATAATGTGTGATTGAAACTAAACTTTGTTGTTGTCCAGGGTTGTATATATCCTTGGTACTCCTCTGCCCTTGTTCTCCATTGTTTCCACTTGTTGAACATGGTGAAAAAATATCACCTTGTCCTTTCTGTGAGGGTAATATCTATACTTATGATCTCCTTTACAACCCCAACATTGCATAGGTGTCTTCCTTGGCCTTTTCCCACCTACTTCAGCCATCCTGGGCTTTCTCAAAGCTAGTTGTCCTTGAGGGATATTTATGAAAAATGGTGGCTTGTTCCCCTTTTTCCTCTGCTCCCTCTTAAACTTCCTCTTGTCTTCCCAAGCTCTTTCGAAAGTAGGCTTTCCCTTATGCTGATCATATAAACACTTTTCCCTCCTTATGGATTCTTCCATCGTTTTAGGGTCATCGTACTGGATTTTGTTACTGATAAAATATGGCATCCCACTCAGATATCTCTGGATCTTGACTGTCTCATCCTTAATGAAAAGAGACATACTTCAAAAACTCTAGAAATATCCTTTCATATTCATCTATAGTCATGCCGCCCAATTTAATTTCAGAGAACTCTTTCATCTTTTTGTCATAGTATCTTTTGGTTAAGTACTTCTTTTCAAAATGTCTCTTGAATTCCTTCCATGTCACATTCTTTTCTCTGATGTGCCACACTTGCAGAAGTTGATCCCACCACATGGATTCCTTTCATTTCATATGATAGATTGCGATTATTCCTTCGGCATGAGAGGAATAATTATGAAATTGGAAATATTTCCTCATGCCAAGTAGCCTTTTCTAAACATCTTCATTTTTTTGGTGCTCTCCATCAAAAGTAGGAGGTTTTATCTTATGCATTTCACCCTTCATTTCATCCACTTCATATCTCCTATGATTTTTGGTAGGAGGTGTACTTGAACTGCTAGGTGGCCTCCTTTTAGAATGCCTTTGGAAGTGTTGGTGATAT
>SNQJ01S0082942.1:20864-45033 GCA_010110895.2 Picea sitchensis
GGATTTAAGAGTACCAGCAGTACTTTGGGCCTATAGAACCACCTATAATAAACTAACAATGCAAACCCCTTTCAAGTTGGTGTATGGTCTCGAAGCCATTGTCCCAATGGAATACCTGGTACCAAGCTTAAGAATTTCTTCCTTTATAGATATGGATGACACTAGCGCTGTTCAAGAGAGGCTTGCGCAGTTGATCGAACTCGAAGAAGACAAATTTATTGCAGGATTCCATCAACAGGTGAAAAAGGAAAGATAAAAGGCCTATCACAATAGGCACATCAAGAAGAAGACATTCAAGCAAGGTGATTTATTACTGGTATATAACAGTAAGTTCATAAATCATCCTAGGAAGTTCCAAATGCATTGGCTCAGGACATATCAGATCGCCTATGTTACAAAAGGAGGAGCTGCATAGTTGAAGACTCTGAATGGAGAATAGAAGGAAGGATTAGTGAAAAGGAGTCGGCTGAAGTTTTACTATGACAACCAACTTCCTCATAGCTCTAAGTAAAATAATAAGGAAAAGGGTCGAGGTACTAGGTGCAGTTGAAACTGGGTACCAGACATAGAAAAGACAATCTACACAAGGAAGGAGAGGAGGCGTAGAGTAGAAAGCAGAGGCTACACTATGTAGTCTGAAGTCGAAGTAAAACAAAAGGATCAGATCTGAAGTGCCTCAGGATGAGTCACAGGTGAGTGTTGGGGGCTTGTTGGCCCTTGGTTATGAAAGTACGTGAAGATAAAGGAAGAAAAGGCAAAATTCCAACTGCGCGGAAGACACAGTGATTGTTACTAGGTCGAAGTGAGAAAAAGAGCAGAAAGGATGAAGCAGAGTAAAAGGAAGCAAGATGATGAATGAGGAGATCGAGGATGGAATATCAAAAAATAAGGAGGATTGTGGACAACACAACAAGAGGAAAAATCCACCGTTGGATGCTTTGGAGCACCGCGCAAGGAGGAAGGAAAGATAGGTCGATGAAGCCCTGAAAACACGGGTCAAGTTGACCTAGGGTTTTAGACACCTAGGGTTTTGACACCTAGGTTTTAGCCTAAGGATGTCGGTGAGCTATTGTATTGTATAAATAGAGGTCAAGAGGACCTGGGTTGGGTTGCTGTTGTCATTGTTGTTACTATTGTTGGTTTTATGATTTTTGTTGTGTGATCGATTGAGTAGCATTGTGTGAGAGAGAAGTGCTGAGTATGAGAGCCTTCTGTATTGTAAGATCTTCATCTAGGTGCAAAGATCAACCTTGCAGTTGGGTGCGCAGGGAGGGGATGGATAGAGAGGAGAAGAAAGAAGATCTGCTAGCTAAGAGCACATACAAGAACTATATGCTTCATCTTAATACATTATAAATCATAGTTCTTTGGACATAGCCCTAGAGAGAGGGTGAACCACATATATCTTGTCTTGTGTCTGTGATTGATGCTATTTTCTTTTGCCTTTGATATACTGTTATTGCATTACTGTAATAGATCTGATAGGTAGATGTGCGAAGTAAGAGATAAGTTGGTAAGTGAGATATAAATTATTGTATTGTTCTGGTACTAGATCCTCTTGATATTTCCCTTGGTTGTAGAAATCTATGTCTTGCAACCCCCCCATAGCTGCTTCGGGTGATACTACATTTGTTTCGCAGGTGTTTCCGAAAGGGCGAGTAGTTAGGGCTTGTTAGTGTGCTCTTGGAGTTAAACCCTGGGTCTTCCCCTGTGCCAAAAAATGGTTCCGTTGTCGGGACAGGAATATTCTTGAGGGAATTTCAAGGTGGTTCCCATCAAAGACAAAGAGTCAGAAGTGGATAGAGGATCAAGAAAAGGAATTCGCTGAAGCCCAGAACAAGAAACCTAATCTTAGTACAGAGGATTGGTGAAGAAGGTATATTTTTACTGATATACACGAGATATTATTTGGAGGAATCCACCAGGAGCTATATGAGTGGTTAGACAGGCTAGCAGATACCCAATTTGAGATCAGATCTAGACCTCCTATAGTTTGGATGTCGACGCTGATCAAGATGGTCAAGAGAGTTGTTAATGCTGTGTCACAAGAAATAGATCACTGGTTTGATAACACCATTGGAGGGTACATCATCGAGTTTGTTGTTGACAGAGTAGAGTCATACAACCAAGCCAAGAGATATTTCTTCAAGGGACCCATACGAAAATTTTTACATTTTTTGAAGTTGAGAATCGAGATGCTATTGCATGAGAAGAACATCTTGAAGATATAGTAGATTGGTCAGATTCAAAAAAGGTAATATTCAGGAATTCAGACAGGGACATTGACACAGAAGCTGGACATACACGCGGTGGGAGAGCGTTTAGAGAAGTTCACCTTACAAACCTATTTAAGCAGAACTATGAGGATGAGGGTTTCTACAGTGGAGAAGTGGCATATCTGATGGACGAAGAGCATTCAGAACCCATTAGAGTGGAGGAAGGGAAAGATGAAGAGCCTCGCCGGGAAAAGCCAGAAACTTCAGGAACTACACAGACTGCTGAAGTAAGTATTATTATCCCTCTTGTTTATTTAGTAGAATTAATAAATCAGAGTAATCCAAGCCACCAGAGCATTCAGAGCACTGTCACTAGTAGTCCGACACATACTTAGATAGGAAACCTAAGAAGATATATGGAAGACGAGATGAGGCTCCCTATCTTTAGGGGAGATGGATCTAAATATCCTGATCAACACTGGTTTCTATGTGAAGCCGTATGGAATATTAAAAATGTCACCAATGAAGTTGTTAAAAGAACTCAGTTTAGTACTACCCTTCGAGATCATGCACTGAGCTAGTACATGAAGCTTGTCCATGGAATTTCACAACCTAAGCCACTGAATGAGATCAATAATGTGTTGGCTATAGATTTCAAGAAACCCAAATCAGAGTCGCAATGTATCACAAAGCTGAAAGAGATCAAGCAGAAGGTAGCCGAACCCATTTGGGAATTCGATCAGAGATTTAAGACCTTAACAGGAAGATTGAATTTTCAGATCCCAGATGAGAAGAACAAAGAGTGGTTCATTGCTTCCCTCTTACCACACATCATAGTTCCTCTGATGCAACAGAATATTTCTTCGCAGGTTGAGGCATTGGAGATCGCCATGAAGTTAGAATCAACCCCTATGGGAGAATCCAGCTCAAGTATGAGTCAAATCTTAATTCAACTAACTAGTTTGTCTCTGTAGGTTGAAGATATGAAGAAATACAAGGAAAAAGATAAAAGAGAAGACATTTTGTGTGTCAAATGAAAATCAAAAGGCCATGACAAGGAGCACTTCTCTCTATTTCATGAATACTTGGCCTCTGGAGCTCCGAGCCCTTTGAAGCAAGTCACCTTACCCTTGTGTGAGGTATGCCGAAATAGACATCACCCTGGTGACTGATATTACATGAAAAAGTATGTTCAGACACCCAAAACTTTGTATTGCACGTTCTGTAAGTCCATGGGGCATGAAGATAGGGATTGTAAGGCTTATGACCTCATGCATGAAAGGTCAAGAGACATATACAAAATTCAAGGCGAAGTACAAAAGAAGGAAAAACTATGCAGTATAACTCCCCTGGGAGAGGCAATTTTAATCCTCATGGTGGATTCATAGGAGGAGGAGGAGGAGGAGGAGGTATGGGTTGAGGCCAAGGATAGATCATCTGTTACAACTGTGCACAACTAGGACACCTCGCAAGGGACTGTCAGGACCCTTGAACTACTTGCAGCTACTGCAACTTGCTTGAACATGTTATAGAGGATTGTCCTGTGCTGCTAGCTAAGCTTTAGGAGAGATGAGGACCTCAACAGAACTCGCAAGTGCAACTTATATATGTTGAACCTCATGGGGAAGACCCTAGAGTCGCTATTATAACTAGAGGAGGCATTGTTACAGGAGAAGACAGACTGACCCTAGGGAAGACTATAGAAGACTAAGGAGTGAGGAAAGCTGTAGAGAAGACCTAAACTTTTGATGCAAAGAAAGAAATACAAGTATTCGAGGAGGCAAGAAAAGAGTTCAAAGGATATAAAGACTCTTCATCAAATACATGACGATAAGTGAGAGAATATGGAATGGCTGAGGAATTTCATCAATTTTCTTCTCCAAGAGAAGAAAAAGAGGTAAGCAAGCTCATGGAATTTATATATACTTGTATTAAGTTGATTCAGGATGAGAGCGATGTACAATAACTAAAAAATTTAATCAGAAAGTAGGAGCTAGGAAATATAGACCCCTTACTGAATAGTGAAGTACACCAAATCACTAAAAAGAGAAGGACAAATAAGGAATTACACTTGAATGCTCAAATAGGAGAATATGATATAGACTATGTGGTTCTTGACTTAGGGTCGAAGGTTAATGTCATGATGAAGAAAACCTGGGCACTAATGGGAAAACACAAGTTGATATATTTCCCTATCAGGCTTAGGATGGCTAATCAACAAGTTGTAAGCCCCTTTGGCAGACTGGAACATGTCCCCGTGGACATTGATGGAGTAAGAACGTTTGCAGATTTTGAGGTAATTGAGATATTTGATGATAGTTGTCCTTACCCTGCGCTGTTAGGAATCGATCGGGCTTTCAATAATTCCACTGTGGTTGATTTAAAGAAAATACATATGAATTTTGAAAGAGATGTCCTTGGGGTCATTTCTCCTTTAGATCTAGATGAAGGTCAACGATACACATAGCCCATCAGAGAGGAACACCGCGCATATGAGATGGAAAACATATACAAACTAACAACCAAACAATAGGATTACATTAATCCTACGGCCAATGGAAACCTAAGTTGGTGAAGTGACAATGCATGTTCATTAGATTTAGAAGAAGCACTGGAGAACTGGAAGAATAAAATGTATGAAGTATCTACAAGAATATGTGCTAGATTAACTAGAGATGTTTGCTGGATCGACACAACAGTAAGTAACTTACCCACCTTTGATGGTCTGAATCCTTTAAAAACCTTCTTGTCGGAATTTGAAGAAAGTGTACCAATGCAGCAAAGATTGTTGGAAATGGATGAGGCTCTGAAAGAAACCCGAGAAAGATGGTGGGGGACACACAAAACCAACATCACAGACTAGGTACAATGTCCTACCTTGATGACAACGCAGTTCTCAGCACAAGTAGAAGGCTGCAAAGTTCAGTACACAGGTCGAAGCTGCCCAAAGGACCACGTGAGAAGTTGCGAGGAATCTTGGAGCAACATTCCTCAAGAGCAGTGGGTGAAAAATTTCATTAAAACACTAGACACGACCCCTATCAACTGGTACCTTCAAGCGGAGCTACGCCTCATCACTACATATTGGGAAGGTATGACTCAAAACTTTGTAACCACCTTCTTATTTGACAGTCAATATCCTTCAATAGATAAAGAATTACATAGGGTAAGACATAAATTATTTGAGGAGGCCTCTAGCCCCCCTTTAGAACAAGAAGAGGATGAATGGACTGCACCTCTCCAGAAACTACAAGGCTGTTACAACATCAATGCTGATGAGGACGATGATCCTAGGAAGGTGAACATCGCAGAAACAGAAGGAAAAAGAGATGTGAAAGGAACAAGAGTTGAGCTATCATTCATTGGACATCCAATAAATATTAATAAAGTCAATATTGGAACAGAGAAGACACCGAAGCTTGCAAATGTTGGAGATTACTGGGATGTTGCTACTATCGACAAGATAACAGAATTACTACATGAATATCAAGACTTGTTTGCAACCAAGTTTATTGATATGAAGGGAATTAAAGGGCCAATGGGAGAGATGAGGATCCCTTTGAAACTATATGCAAGAGCAGTCAAACAGAGACCCTACAGATTGAACCCTAAATATAAGGAGAAAGTGAATATTGAGCTCGACAGAATGATGGAAGTAGGGATTATAGAACCTCTGGAAGAGTCAGAGTGGATTAGCCCTATGGTGGTGCAAGAAAATAAGACAAGAGAGATCAGGATATGTGTAGATATTAGGAAGCTGAATGATTCCTGTTTGCATGACCCCTTCCCTACATCATTCACTGACGAAGTGTTAGATAATGTGGGAGGCTAGGAGGTATATTCTTTTACAGATGGATTTTCAGGATACCACCAGATCTGGATTGCCAAGGAAGATTGCCATAAGACCACATTTGCAACAGAATGGGGATCCTACCAATATACAGTGATGCCGTTTGGATTGAAGAATGCCCCAACCATCTTTTCCAAGGTGGTGGTCGAAGCATTCAAGGAGTTTCTGCATATATTTCTAGAAGCATATTTCGATGATTGGACTGTTTTTAGTTTATTGAAAAATCATATTGAATGTTTAAGGCTAATGTTGGACAAATGCAGGCAGTGTCAAATTTCCTTGAGTATGAAGAAGTGCATCTTCTTCTCACCATTTTGAGTGTTGTTAGGTCATATTGTATGCAAGCAGGGATTGCTGGTAGATCCATCTAAAATCACCATTATAGTTGATCTGCCACCTCCTACTTCAGTCAAACAGTTGCACACTGCACTGGTACATACTGGGTATTATAATAAATTCAATAAGGGATATGCCCAGATTACAACACCCAAGGAGATGCTTTTGAAGAAAGACTATCAATTTCACTAGACTGAAGAATGCCAACAGAGCTTCGACACACTGAAAAAAAAGATGGTTACTGCACCTATCCTGGTTTTTCCAGATTGGAGAAAGGAATTTCACGTGCATGTCGATGTGTCTTCCATTTCCTTAGGAGAAATGTTAGCACAACCCAGGGAAGGAGATATCGACCACCCATTATCTTTTTCCAGTGGGAAACTATCAACAACTGAGATTAATTACACCACCACTGAGAGAGAAGGATTAGCCACGGTATATGCGCTGCAGAAATTTCGTCACTACTTATTAGGAGGACACTTTAAAATGTTTACTGATCACTGCACACTGAAATACCTAGTCAACAAGCCAGTGTTGGGGGGGAGAATATGAAGATGGCTTCTGTTATTCCAAGAATATGATTTCGAGATCGTAGTCAATCCAGGAAGAATGAACAAAGGTCTTGACCATTTGTCAAGGTTGGAACATGGAAAAGAGCCGACCAATTTGGAGGATACATTGTCAAATGCATAGTTACTGTCCATTAGAAATATTGATGACAAATCTGTAGAGATAGCCTAGTTCCTGTCAACAACAATGGAACCTAGTGAGTATACAATTCCCCAGAAGAAACAACTAGTAGTGTGCGCCGCTGAATTTTCACTTATAGTTGGACAGTTATACAAAATGGGACCTGATGAGATATTGAGAAGGTGTGTTATGGAGGCAGAGTGACCATTGATCCTCACAGAATATCATGAGGGCATCGCAGGAGGACATTACGCAGGGAAAGCAACTATGCAAAAGGTTCTTAGAGATGGCCTTTGGTGGCCTACCTTACACAGAGATGCTAAAGACTATTACAGAACTTGAGATGTATTCAAAAGAGTTGGGAAACCATCCAGAAGAGATGAAATGCCAGTAGCTCCACAACTGAACCTACAAACATTTTAGAAGTCGACCATTGACTTCATGGGACCTATAAAACCACCAAGAAATCACATAGTAGCAAGGTACATAATCACTGCGATAGAGTACTTGACTAGATGGGCTGAAGCAAGAGAAGTTAAGGACTGTAGTGCAACTACATCTGTGTGCTTCATATTTGATGACATCATAACCAGGTTTGGATGCCCAAAGATCCTTATGAGTGATCAAGGAACACATTTCATAAATTAAACAATTGAAGCCTTGACTGAGGAATTTACAGTCCACCATCAGAAGAGAATGCCTTACCATCCACAAGAAAATGGGACAGTGGAGGCATTCAATAAGATATTGGAGACAACGTTGACGAAAATTTGCAGTGTGAACATGGATGACTAGGATTTAAGAGTACGAGTACTACTTTGGGCCTGTATAACCACCTATAAGAAACTAACAATGCAGACCCCTTTCAAGTTGATGTATGGTCTTGAATCCATTGTCCCAATGGAATACCTAGTACCAAGATTAATAATTGTTGCCTTTACAGATATGGATGACACTAGCTCTATTCAAGAGAGGCTTGCGTAGTTGATCGAACTCGAAGAAGATAGATTTATTGCAGGATTCCATCAACACATGCAAAAGGAAAGAGAAAAGGCCTATCACGATAGGCACATCAAGAAGAAGGTATTCAAGAAAGGTGATTTAGTACTGGTATATGACAGTAAGTTCATAAAGCATCCTGGGAAGTTCCAAATGCATTGGATCGGGCCATATGAGATCACCTATGTTACATAAGGAGGAGCTGCATAGTTGAAGACTCTGAATGGAGAATGGAAGGAAGGATTAATGAAAAGGAGCCGACTGAAGTTGTACTATGACAACCAACTTCCTCACAACTCTATGTAAAAGCATAAGGAAAAGGGTTGAGGTACCAGGTGCAGTTGAAACTGTGTACTAGACACAGAAAAGACAGTCTGCACAAGGAAGGAGAGGAGGCATAGAGCAAAAAGTAGAGGCTGCACTGCGCAGTGTGAATTCGAAGTAAAACAAAAGGATCAGATCTGAAGTGCCTCGAGATGAGTCACAGGTGAGTGTTGGAGGCCTACTGGCCCTTGGTTATGAAAGTAAGAGAATATCAAGGAAGAAAAGGCAAAATGTGAACTGCGTGGAAGACACAGTGACTATTATTGGGTCGAAGTGAGAAAAAGAGCAGAAAGGATGGAGCGAAGTAAAAGGAATAAAGCCAATGAATGAGGAAATCAAGGATGACAGATCAAAAAACAAGGAGGATCGTGGACAACACAACAAGTGGAAAAATCCACCGTTGGATGATTTGGAGCACTGCGTGAGAAGGAAGGAAAGATAGGCTGGAGAATCCCTGAAAATGTGGGTCAAGTTGACCTAGGGTTTTAGACACCTAGGGTTTGGGTATCTAGGGTTTTGACACCTAGGTCTCGGCCTAAGGATGTCTGTGAGCTATTGTAATGTATAAATAGAGGTCAAGAGGATCTGGGTTGGGTTGTTGTTGTCATTGTTGTTACTATTGTTGGTTTTATGATTATTGTTGTGTGATCGAGTGAGTAGCATCGTGTGAGAGAGAAGTGCTGAGTACGCGAGCCTTTTGTATTGTAAGATCTTCAACTAGGTGCGAAGATCAACCTTGCAAGTGGGTGCGTAGGGAGGGGAGGGATAGAAAGGATAAGAAATAAGTTCTTCTAGCTAAGAGCGTAGACAAGAACTATATGTTTCATATTAATACATTATAAAGCACAGTTCTATGGATGTATCCCTAGAGAGAGGGTGAACCATGTATATCTTGTCTTGTGTGTGTGATTGATGCTATGTTCTTTTTCCTTTGATATACTGTTATTGCATTATTGTGTTAGATCTGATAGGCAGATGTGAAAAGTAAGAGATAAGTTGGTAAGTGATATATAAATGACTTCATTGTTCTGGTATTAGATCCACTTGATATTACCCTTGGTTGTAGACATCTCTGTCCTACAACCCCCCCATAGCTACTTCGAGTGAGACTACATCTGCTTCGCAGGTGTTTCCGAAAGGGCCAATAGTTAGGGCTTATTGGTGCACTCTTGGAGCTGAACCATGTGTATTCTCCTGTGCCAACACCCCTCTTTCCTGCCTCTCATCCCCCTTCCCATACCCAGCCTAGTGGAGTTTAGTCCCCCATACTCTTTCTTCGTGGTTGGTTTACACACAAAAATGTTGTTATATTAATAATTATGAATACTTACATCTACAAAACATTCTCCTGACCTTTAACATCTAGCCTCTCCAGCCTAATAAGCACATAATCCTTTTAGCTTATAACACTTGGCTCACCAGCCTACAAAACATGTTACAATTCATAATTACAATCGGGGATCGACCTTGAGATATTACAATAATACTTCTTGATTCCAAGCAACCAAACTTCAACATCATATTCCCTTTTTATTTCACCATCAAAGGATGGTGGCTTAAGCTTCCTCAACTCTCCTTGTAAACCATCCCACTCATGTCTTCTTATTTGATGTCTAATAGGCGACACTTTTGGACTACTCCTTGAATCCTTAGATGCATAAGACTTCCTAGTTGAGTAAGTAGGTGAGTGATGTCTATGAGTTCCATTGACCCTTCTTGAATGACTGGCTCTTTTGTAGTTATATATTCTTTCATAGTTCCTACCTTATTCTCCCTATCTTGAACCTCATCCATTCCTTGCTTTCCTCTGCAACTGATTTAGGTTTTGCATCATTTGGGAATTTATTTGATTATGTTCTTTCATCATATTTTCATTATCTTCTTTGTAACTTTGCACTTATATTTTCAAGCTTCTCATAATATCCATTAAGGTTTTTGGTTCCACTCCACTCTTGTGACCATTATATTATGTCTCTACATTCCCAACACTGATATTCTGACCTTTTTCTTCTCTTTCATGACTGAATACTCCCTCTCCATCCTCCATTTCCCAAATCAACATTCTTATCTTGAACTGATTTTTTTATACACTTAATTCTACAAGGAAGTGTGSATGCAACAAAATTTATATTAGACAAAAATAATAACATGGATACACATTTCTGGAAAAAGTACTGCAAAAATTTATATAATTATTTATCTTAAGGTCACCAATCATATTATCCCTAGTTGAATATGATCTCTACTGCTCAATTTTGTTTTTTGGGTGTATGACTGGATTCCTTTCTCTGAGATATTTCGAACGACTATTTGTTTTCTCAATTATGACCTTGGAGCAAAACGTTATGCCCTTCTGAAGTTTTGGCAGTTTCCCCCTTCTGCAGAGGTCTCTAAAAACAACATGGCATCCATGTGGAAATATCCACATGTGTTGGATGATGTGTCATATTATGCAGATGTTTACACGACACCGACATGGAAGCTAACATGACAACGGACATGGCCATTGGCCTAATGGGATACCAAAGCATTAGGATGTCACACTAACACGATCTTGGAAAATTTTGGGGGTGCAAGGTTCTGATATGGCCCACTAGCCCATTGGGGAATTAGACCCATTGACCCACTGGGCTATTGGGTATTGAATTCCTGCACCTTACCACACTTAGATTATTTCTATACATGGTACCCGAGGTATTGGCACACTGAGGCATCGAGAAATTGGGATATTGAGTATTGAATCCCTAGGTATGTCAACTAAGGATGAGGCTTGGGATCTCTTGGGGGTCTGGGGATCTGGTATGATGAACTCCCTCCTGAGTTTCATCAATGACCAATATCTCTTGGCCTCTAGATCCAACAATCGACACTTAAGCCACTAAGGTGGGGAGGTCCAGTTGACACCTAGACACATGGAACGTTATCCTTGTGACATGTGGGCTAACCACAATGATACACGTGGCACTAGCATGGATCTGATGAGATAGATGGTGTGTCATCGATTAGTTGTCACACTATTCTTATTTCTAACATTTTCTATCTGACGTAACATCCATATGGATCCTTCCACATCTACTGGATGTGGCAGATGATGTGGCCACTGAGGGAACTAGCCCATCAGTGTATCGAGATATCACTGAGGGACAGGACTTGAAAATTTTGGGAGTCTGAGATGGGCCCACTGGGATATTGACTTCCTGCACATTACACTAATTATATTTTTCCGATATCTAGTATCTAAGGCACTGGCCCACCGAGACCTTTGACCAAAATTATATTTCACGTGCCCCCCACAAGGTTCCATGAATCTATTTTCACACACAAATAATGTAATGGTTCCTTAGGATTATAAATCATTCAGTACACTATATCCCCATGCACATGGGATAAATATTTACATAGTCCACATATCAATGGTTGATAAGCCACTTGGAAGCTCGATTGACAATTATTATGCATTAGTTTCTTGTGGGTATAAATATCAACTCATATTTTCATATCACGAAAGAAAGGGCTCACTAGAATTCTATGGCCATGAGGGATCTCCCAATCACTATTCCCATGGTGGCCCTGACACTGTTACACCTTGACATTGTTTGATAACCATTAATTAATTTTAAAAATACTGCAAGAATTATTGTCGCATGCCCCTTCAAGGCTCGATGTTGTAAACTAACCACTTTGATACCACTCTTTCACACACCCAACCACCACCACAGGCTAGGCATGTGACTACCAAAATTCCCTCCAAGACACTCTGATACCACTCTGTCACATCCCTAGCCTTCAAGGTCAGGCACGTTACCTCAAGAACCTCTTCTTGAACTAATTTTTAATATCTTATACCAACAACTAAATAAAGAAGCATGAAATAACACATGCAGTTATCAAGATTTATGTTAACTATAAAATAAATAACAACATTCCATGCACAACAATAACCAACAAGCAAACATATTAGTAATGCATATCTCATAGATAATAAACAATACACAACGAAAATAATTAGGTATAAGCAGATAAACACTATGATATAGAGCACTTATATTTAACAAAACCAGTCACCAATTGGATGCAGACCAGGGAAATTCCACCCAAACTTAGACACTACTATTCCAAGTATTAGCACTAGTTCACCCCCGATTTAAGGCTATGAATCCACAAGGATGGGTTCCATGATGAGATTCAGCTTCCCAAACCATTCAACACTTAAGCTCTCAAGGTTTCTCAACACACAATAATCCAAAGTTCACCAAATATCTTCTCCCAGTCTACATAACAAAAGAGATTGAACCCCCTCCACTGCTACACATTCCCTCAATATGTCCACCTCCTTCCAGGACTCTAGTGAATTTTGTTAAGAATCTCAATGATGGAACTCTCTAGGACTCCTAGTGGTCTAAAATTTTATCATATTGGCGATGCATCCATGCATTCATGCATCAATCCATTACTGTAATAATCAACACTCACTTACAACCAATAAACAATGGTTGTTCTCTTCACTTAATTCATTACCCATGCCTAGACCTAGACCAAGAATGGATGAGAAAAAAAAACAAAAAAATGAAAGAGTGATTGATACCACAACTAAATAGTTGAACAACTGCTTCACCCCCAAGATTATAAAGAACAAGGATTTTGTATCTAGGCACTCTAATGCTAGCGTGGTATCCCCAATATACTCATGCGACCCCTCATATTCCCCCCAACACAATGATGGGTGATAATTAATTAAACAAAGTGTAAAGTTTTAGTCCCTCAGTCCCCCCTCTCTTGTGGAATCATAGCCCCCCATACTATTATCATTGTCCATTCTGTAGCTGACGATGCACTTTATTATTAATAATGATCAAAGTATTATATTTCCTAGGAACTTTGACCTCTTTTAATTGTTCATGCAATCCAACCTTTCACCAATTAAACAAAATACATTATTAATTTAGGGACTCAAAACCGGGGTATCTGTGGTAGACATATTCAATTTCATCTTCAAGCTTTGAATTAATTTGTTGTTTTCATCCAATGAGGATTTCACCTCTTGGGGGCCTTTATATTCCAACCTCTTGACCTGAATCTGTCAAGCTCTGCTAGATGCCTTTTCTTTCCTCAACTTACCTTCCAATTTCATTGCATAAGATGGCAGTTTTGAATTCTTCAATCTTAAACTCAAGTAATCAAAATACAACATATCACTGGTATTTTTATGGAATTTAACCTTGTCTGGGGCACTGATGTTGTCATACCTTATCTTTATCTCAGATACTTTTGCTTCATCTGCAATTGTAATGTTAAATTTCCTCTTCTCAATATCCCTTGCTTTGAACATAGAAGATTTGTGCTGAGAAATCTTTTCCACTTCAGGGACTAAATCCCTCATCTCACCCAGAGCCATGTTTCCTTTCTTAGCATACTGTGTTGCCAAATCAGCTTTAGATTGATAATATTCCCCAGATGCTTTATCAAATATGTGTTTTCTACTGCTAAAGGTTCTTGAGCTTCCTTCAATTTGGAGTTAATTTCCTTTTCAACCTCTATAGTGCTAGTACCACTCTCCACCATATCTAGATTTACTTGTTTTTTAGTCTCTTCCTCCTCTAAATCCACTATTTGTGGAGGCTGTGTAATATTCATATTCTTAGGAGTAGTCTGTTGATCACTGGTGCCCATGGTATCTGAACTTCTTCTCTTGCTGTAAACACTCATCTTAGGAACTTTGACTATCAGTTCCTGAGGAGCTTGTTGTGTTTGAATTCTTTGTAGGGTTGTCTCCACTTGTTGTGTTTGACTTTGTTGCAAGGTTGCCTCCATATCAGCACAAAATTCTAGGTTTTCCATCTTATCAAAACCCTCAACATGTTTTTGCTCATAAGGGGCATGTTTGTTCATCAATCTTCTCTTGGATATGATTTGGTGTGGATCATATCTTCTCCCCTGTAGCTGTGAAAAAACAAACTCTTGGATCTTTGCTTAAATCTGAGATAAACAAATATCTGGATTTGACAATGAAAGGGCCAATGATAAAAGGGAACTTGAGGTTGAAGACTTTGCGCAACTTTAGGAAATGCTCTGTCTCATATATAATTCTTTTACTGATGAATTCAAGAGAAAATATTCTGGGGGTCAGAAAAATAGGCAATATATAGGGGGATTCATGAAAACCATAAATCCAGATTACTGTTGAATGCATGAAAAATACCTAGTCCCCCTCTTTTTTTTCTAGATTTGGCTGCAGATAGCTCCTCATGTCATCCAAAACTCTAGGTAGTATGGTGTTGAAAATCAAACTTTGAACCCTGTACATGACTATGTTGATGAATATGAGAAATGTAATCCTCTTACATTCAGTTGATATGATTGTTTCTTCAGGAAATTCTCTCTTATTGGTTTCCAGGAAAATATTTAGCAAATAGTTGTAATATATGAAATGCCATAGAGAGAGGAAACTCACTAACTGTTTATGGATATTATCAGCTATGAATTGATCAAAACTGATGCGGACTGACATAACTAACTCTGACTGAAAAAAGGTCAAAAGGAAACCGAGCATGACTTCGACCACATGTTTTCCATTATCTAGACCTAAAATTTGACTCAATAGGGAACAAACCCATTGGAATTCAATAACCATTATACTCACATTCATTGGCAAAGACAAACTCTCTAAAATATGTTCTGGTTTGACAATTATCTGTAAAAACAAACTTAGACCTCTGATGGACATTCTCTATATACCCTAATTAATTTTTCTTCATTGAAAGGTTCAGACATTGCGTGGAAAGACTCTGGTATACCGAGGGAATATCAAATTGACATAGTCTCTATGCTACACATGACCTCATATCCTTGTTTATTTATGACGACCTTTTCTTCATCCGAATACTATTCGACGCACCAACCTATGAATTCAAGAAAAGGGAAAGCGATCTCGACAATGTAAGGGGTAATGGTGGCCTAGACTGCTTCAAGGAATGATATACACCTTCCTACATTATTAGGCAGGTTTCTTCTGAACACATATATGGGAGAAATGGTGATTTCAGTATCGAAGATGTCTGTGTTGGCCCTTGACCAAGTTTTGGGAGATTGTTGGTCAAGTTGACCTATTTTGGGACTTCGACAGGCTATAGAAGGTGGAGCATAAGTCAAAGTAGAGATCATGGAATATCGACCCCTTTTTACAGCTTTTTTGGTTTTAGGATTATATAATGGGTATGAGAATGTCATCCCATGGGTTTACCCATGATTAGGCCCACTTTTGTAATGTATATCTAGAAGATTAGGCGATGTAAAAGGGAGTAAACAGTGCTAAGTGCTAGATATACGATCTATGTGATCAAGGGATTGTAAGAGTGATGAGTGCTAAGTACTTGATTTGTGCATAATGTGTAAGACTTGCAGAGCTACATGCAAGTAATTGTAAGAAGGCTTGGTGTTGTACCCTATCTTGAAGAAGGAGGATCTGGCGGAGTGTGCGCAAATCTCCTGTCTTCTGCGGAGTAGGATTTTGATGCTATGTGCCTATAAGAAGCTTGACCGAAGATAATAAAGAAGAAGAGTTGGTGGACGTATCCCCAGGGTGGGGGTGAACCATGTATATGTTGTGTTTCTCTACTTTGTGTGATTTCTTGATGTGTTTATGTGTTTACTTGATAAGTGATTGGATGTAGATAGATATATTTGTTTATTCTTTGTGGTAATGATGTATATGGATGATTAGATCTGACCTATGTGAATGTGCTTAGTGCTTGAATCTGGTATATCTAATATGTTCCTTTGATGCTAAGTGATATTAGATATGGATCTGGTTTAATACTGTGATGCTCTATAATTAGGGTTTGTCTGCACTGTTACTAAGAATTGAACGTTGATGAATGTTTACTGCTAAGTTCTCTGTTAAGTATTACAATTATATATCAGTGTCCCAACTAAGGTTGCAGACACTTGAGTCCTGCAACCCCCCCTGCCTCTACCTTGGGTAAGACTTCATATTCTTCGTAGGTGTTTTCGAAAGGGAAGGTAGTTAGGGTTTTGTTGGTGAGTTGTTGTAGTGTTGAACCCTGGGTCTGCCCCTGTGCCAACAAATGTCTCCATTGCCGGGACTGAATTTGTGATTGTTGGGAACTGAGGAAGAAAAATCTTTGTGCAAAGATCCGAACTGAAACTGTGATTGTTGGGAACTGAGGAAGAAGAAGCTTTGTGCAAATATCTGAACTGAATCTGTGATTGTTGGGAACTGAAGAAGAAGAATCTTTTTGCAAAGATCCGACCTGGAACTGTGAAAGCTATGTGCGTAGATATGTTTCCCTAGTGCATAGAATTCTACTTGACCTGTGAAGTTCTGTGCCAAGAAAAGAGGTCAAATCTGAACAAAAGAGGTAAGATTTGCATGCTTTGTGTTCTGATAAAGGTAAGAATATTGAAAAGTTTTATATCTGGAAGCTTTGTGCTCTGTAGAAGTAAAATAAGTGGAAATTTTTGTTTTCGATAGTATGGATCTAGGTATGTTTGAGAGATTCTGTCCTAGATTGAAAACAAGGGCGCTAATAGGTGAAAGAAGGTTCGATATGTGTATATCTGATAAGAACAGTGAAATATATGTTATACCTATGCATAGAAAGAATGTTTGGACTAACAAATGGATGCAGGATCCTAGAAAGAAACGTTTGCAGGTTAGCTACCATGATCCTAGCGTGCAATACAGGAAAGGCTAGGGATCATTTAAAATAAAAAGAGGATTAACCCTTTGTTATAGTAGCAGAAGACCGGGACATCTGGCCAAGGAGTGCCTTGGTAGAAAACCCAGTTGTCTTTGTTGCAAAGCTATGGACCATGAAGTATTGGATTTCCCTAGAATGATTGCTAAGATTGAAGGAATGAACATGAGACTAGAAAACCCTAAGGCAGATCCATAAACTATGATTATGGAAGAACCCCAGAAAGAATCAGAGAAAGTATTGCTACAGATAAAAGAAACCCTGAATGACCACCAACATGTCAACCTATCAGAGATCTTCAAAGAAAAAGAATGCCTTGAATCAAGAATAGGAGACTTTGACATTGGCTGTGTTTTAGATGAGGAAACACAGGTGAATATCATGACAGAAAGAACTTGGGAACTTTTAGGGAAACCTGCTATGACTCCTTCATTGGGAGGAGTAGGGCTATTTATAGGAAAGATGATAAACCTATGTGGAAAGCTCACCCAGATATCTATGAATTCCGATGGGACTTCTACATAGGATGATTTCAAGATTGTTAAGTTTATTGAGAACAATGCCCCATATACCATGTTACTAGGAAAACCTTGGATTGAAAGAGATCAGGCCAGAAGGAAAGAAGAAGAAGAAGTTTTAGAGCAGCATAAGCAAGAGTTAAAAGATTTCATGACTAGAAGGATCACACACTTGATTGAAGAACATAAGAACAAATCAAATCTATTTAAAACCATATATTCAGATGTCGAAGTTGCAATAACCCTAGAAGACCCACAGAAGATTGAAGTACCTAGCCCAGATAATGAAGAAGTATCACCCTCGAATCTTAGGAAAGAATCTCCACAACGCTAAGTAACTATGCCAAAAGAAGATAATAATTAGAATGGAAAAAGTAATACCGAGACAAAGCTCATTCAGAAGAAATCTAGAAAGCTAAGTAAAAAGAGAGCTAAGATCGACAAGTTATAGAAGGTTCCATAGAGAACTTCGCAGAAGGAAAATTTGCAAAATTGGAACTTCGCTGGGATAAAAGAAAAACATCACAGGGCACATAGCCAAGGTGAAGCAACATAGCCATTGGGAATGGTATAACTGTTAGGCTGACCCTCCGAATGGGTAGAAAGGAATCTATGGTTCGCTTCTCACCTATTGCAAGAGATCCATTCCCAAGTTATCTATTTATCCTGTTGCGCCATGCACCGTGAACACTTTTGCTAACCGTGAATCTGAGCCCATAAACTTGTTGATTTTATACAGTGATCATTGTGCTATTGTCCTCTATCCCATTTCACTGTCTAAGTTACTCCTCGAACCCGAGATTTCCAACCCCGAGCGTGTATGTAAGACGAGTTCAGTGCTGCAGAGAAAGTTGTCGAAGAAGTTGTCATCGACCTCATGAATGAATGAATCATGTCGATGTCTGTAGGTATACAAGCGTCATCGATGAGAGGACTACAAGACTCTCCATTTACTACTCATGGAGCCGGATCATCCTAATCCTCAGCGGAAAAGAGAACCAAGCACAGAGACAACCTAGCCAACACAAAGATGATTCCATCTATATTTCCCAATTACATCCTGCCTCTGGCTGCCGTGGTGAATCGTGATAGTGTACCAAGAGATTTCAAGTACACCATAGTTACTGCATACCTCCTGAAGGGGATACACGTAGTTCGAGCAGATCAGGACAAGATCGCAACATTGAAGTTCAATGACTTCAACCTCAGAGATCGCAATATCTATGGTATGATTGCCCCAAATAAGTACCTAACTAGAACAAAAGAGAAGGACTCAAAGATCATCCCTTAGTCATGGATGATGAGCCTTGCACAGTCCACCCTACTGAATGTCATGAAGATCCCACACTTCAGAAGACACGAGGAAGTCAATGCCTGTGTCAAGCTGCTACTATCGTGTTACCATAGTGGCTACTTATGGCTAGACCACCACATTATAGTGGACCCAATGCTGATCCATAGGATCACAGGACTGAGTATGCAAGGACTCGACCCGCATGACTTTTATCTAGGAAAATCCACAGATCGTGCACTAGCACAAAAGATCAAGGATACATATGGCGATGTTGAGAAGGGAATAAGAGGCTACAAGGTAGATTCCATCCAGAGTGGCGTAGTGCACCTAGAATGCAACTGATAGCTAGAAAGTTAGTAAGGAAGAACCAACCTACGCAGGTCACCAACTTTGTCATTGACCTTGCGGGGAAGTGCTTGGAAGGCCTACAGATGAATTGGGCAAAGTACCTAGTTAACCAGTTGGAACTAGACTACCGAGAAGCATAGGATCATGGTTAGGAATTTCATTTCAGCTGGCTTCTGATCCTCATTGCATTTGTTTCCTAGAAGATTCTGGAAGATGCGACCTTCCCATACATAGAGTCATTCGAACTGCTTGATGCGAAGTTCGCTACGCCGTGGTATTCATGTGATATGAACAAACAGTGGTAGTCGAATACTATGTTTCATACATATTACCTCCAGGTAAAGAGAGCCATCAAAGCTAAGCCTCGCATGACTCTGAAAACCTTACAAAGGTTCCGACCCCTGATGAAGTTCAGCGTAGATCGACACTTCATCTACATTACAATGCGAGTAGATGAACATAAAGAGAAACTCTAGTCATATTACAAACTTACATAAGAAGACCTTGAAGAGATCACCAAGGAATGGTCCACTGAACTCCTTATCCATGCCAACCCTGCAGAGATATCTAATCTTGATAGCCTATAGGACACTCATAAAGAACAAAATACATCCACAAAGACTGAGGAGGTCCAAAATTTAAGCAGCACCTCAGGAAAGAATTCTTCAGTGTCACTTGACTGAGGGGGTGATGACAAAGTAGAAGCTGAATAGAAGATAGGTGAAGTAACACCACCCAGAGACAATGTTGACCCCTTGAAGAAGAGGAAGGTTTACCCCCCGAAACCTTCTTCTCGGAAGAAATCGAAATCCACCATGATCAAGATGCAGACTGTCCTCAGCTCTATTGATTTTGATTTCATCATAGCATCTCTAAAAGACACTTCACTAGAAATAGTAGAGAAACAAGGATCAAAGTAGGAGGAAATGTATGATATAATTGAAATAAAATTCTGAGGGGTACAACAGGCCCTTCAGTCTAGCTGCGCATTCTCCACTGCACCGCTGCCATCGGGAGAACTAGAGTTGGGAGATGATCCAACCCAACTCCACTGACTAGATGATACAGTCGAATCTTGCCTTCGATGAGAACAAGAAGAAACAGAACAAGCCACTCAGGCTTTGACGCAAGTACAAGGAGTACTTGTAGAACAACACCAAGCTGCAGAACAAGAAAATATTTCTCTCCAAGTGAAGTTCGATGAAGAAAAAACAAAGATGCAACAAGGAAAAGAACAGTTGCTCGCGAAGAAAATCGAAGTGAAAGAAGCGGTCAATAGAGCACTTCTCTCTGTGATAGTATTAGAAATAAGGGTAGAGGACTGAGTCCCGCAACAAGTAGAGAAGCTTGCAGAAGCTATCCAACATCTACAACAACACATAGAAGACTTAGAGCTCCACACAATGCCCGAGACTCCATAGGTGGTAAGGGATCAAAGAGAAGAAACTGCCCAGAGTGCAGTTGAAAGGATAAAGGCCCTTGCCATGGAATGAAAGAAGCTGAGTAATCGTAGTGCCCAGACCTATGAACAACTCACTAAGAATCCAGAACCGAAGGCACTGGAGTCGAAGCTCCAAGAGGCGAAGTATCAAGCCAAAACGATATAGGCACAGTTGAAGCCCGTGTCAGCTGTGGAAAGAATGAAGCGCTCCCAATAGAAATGCACCACCCAACAATAGATCCACACTATCCAGAGTAGAGTTATGGAAGTAACTCAGAGGCTCCAACTTGTACAATATAAGGCCTACCAATTTTTCATAGAGGTCAAAGGCCGAGGAGCAGAATTGGAGCAGGTTGTCACTGTAGCTGAACAACGCCTGGAGGGACCTATCAACGACATAGTCATCCAAGAGTTAGTTGAACAGGAGGCCATAGTACAACAACAAGTCGAAGTAGCTCAAGGATTTCGAAGCAGAAATACCCAAATGAGAGTGACTTGGGACGAGTCACAGGTGAGTGTTGGGGGCCTATTGGCCCTTGAACAAGTTTTTGGAGATCCTTGGTCAAGTTGACCTATTTTGGGACTTTGACAGGATATCGAAGGTGAAGCGCAAGTCGAAGTAGAGATCACGAAATCTAGGCCCCTTTTTAGGGATTTTTGGGTTTTGGGATTATATAACAGCTATGGGAATGTCGGCCCATGGGTCTACCCATGCTTAGGCCCATTTTTTAATGTATATATATAAGACTAGGCGATGTAAAAGGGAGTAAGTAGTGCTAAGTGATAGAGATTCGATCTATGTGATTAAGGGATTGTAAGAGTGCTGAGTGCTAAGTACTTGATTTGTGCATACTGTGTAAGACTTGCAGTGCTACATGCAAGTAATTGTAGGAAGGCTTGGTGCTGTACCCTAGCTCGAAGAAGGAGGATCTAGAGAAGTGCGCGCAAATCTCCTATCTTCTGTGGAGTAGGATTTTGATGCTATGTTCCTATAAGAATCTTGACCGAAGATAATCAAGAAGAAGAGTTGGTGGATGTAGCCCTAGGGTGGGTGTGAACCACATATATGTTGTGTTTCTCTACTTTGTATGATGTCTTGATGTGTTTATGTATTTACTTGCTAAGTGCTTTGATGTATATAGATAGATCTAATTATTCTTTGTGTTAATGATGTATATGGATGATTATATCCAACCTATGCAAATGTGCTTAGTGCTTGAATCTGCTAGACCTAATATGTTCCTTTTATGCTAAGTGCTATTACATATGGATCTGGTTTAATACTGCGATGCTTTGTAATTAGGTTTTGTCTACGTTGTTACTAAGAACTGAACATTGATGAATGTTTACTGCTAAGTGCTCTATTAAGTATTACGATCACAGATCTGTGTCCCATCTAAGGTTGCAGACACCTGCGTCCTACAAGCCCCCCTACCTCTACCTTGGGTGATACTTCATCTGCTTCGCAGGTGTTGCTGAAAGGGTCGATAGTTAGGGTTTTGTTGGTGCGTTGTTGTAGCGTTGAACTCTGGGTATGCCCCTATGCCAACAGTCTGAATCTTGGTCAATTAGGGATTATTCATTTACCATAGGGTTATTTTCTGTTACTGAGGTTATGATAGGATCCATGGATGCAAAGAAAAATACTTGGAAATGAGTGGAAATGGTGTGAAATTGGTGTACTGTCGAGTTGCAGTTGAACGATGGTGGTCGCGCCAAGTTTCAAACAATCCAGTTGTTCRAAAAATAGTAATAAAATAAATAACCAGTGCCCTTTTATACCTTTTCCAAGTTTTGGGGGTGTGAGGTAGTGGTTTGAGGCARCCCAATTTTCACCCAAAAATKCACCTGGTGGTGCCACGCAACCTTGACCGAAAACCATGGTTTGGATTTCGGCCCACTTTMTGAAATTATCCTCTGCGCARCTTCTCTCCCCRAAATGATCCTCGACCATCGATAYGGAGAGCTCACAATTTGCAACGTATTGGGTCCCATCAACTTAGTGCCCCCGCTAGACTTAGCGTCTTCCTACCAGATTTATCCCCTTCTCTAGTTTGTTGGGATTCCAAACTGGTTTAGCACCTGGCAGAACCTGAAATCTCAGTTTCACATAAAACTTTTAATGGTGATAACATGGGTTACAACTGGGGATGCTATCCTCCCAACGAGGTAGAAAAGAATGAAAGACCAAGTACCTTCCCATTGGGATTTATTTTACTCCTGCAACTAAATCGATCAACATCTTATTCACAGAACTTCGTTCACCTAACTCAAATTATACTCGTCATAACTTAGGGCCTTTGCTTTCGGGCTTCAATTTCTACTGATTTTATTTCAATTGATTCAACTGAAAAACACAAATGGTTATATACAATGAATGGAAAAGGTGAAAATTCATTTAAGCGAGATAATGCTTGGGAAACCTGCCATTCACAGTTCCTCCACCAATGAGATCTCCATTATGTTCATGTAATAGATAGGCATTATTTCCATGGTATGCCACAATTTTGAAGGTCCCAGCCACAGATGGTCAAATTTCCCACGTTTTCCTCTGTCTTCATTCCTAACATCCCATTTCAACATAGAATCCCCTACTTTGAAATGATCTTCCTTTGTATGCCTGTTAAAATCCTTTTTAATTCTGTCTTGGAGTAATTGATATTTGTTGAATGCTTTCTCTCTTGTTTGTTGGATATTGATTGGTTCATTTGTCCTCCTCTGATTGGCATCTAGTTCAACATCTTTCTCCTATAACAATCTCATCACTAGTAATCCTAATGAAGTAGGAAAGATTTCTTATGTTCCATACACAATATGAAAGGGTGAAGTGGAAATAGAAATTTTAGTAGTGATCCTGCCATCCCACAGTGCATGGATAAGCTTCTTGTGCCAAGCCTTTTTGTTATCTTGTAGCAGTTTTTTGATAATTATGTTCAATATTTTATTGGATGACTCAGCCAACCCATTACCTTGAGGGTAATAATATGTGCAATGGCCAAGAGTTATATTGTAATCACTGCAAAATTTTTCCATCTTTTTGGACTTAAATGCTGCTGCATTGTCTATAATGATTTTGATTAGACAACCAAACCTAGACACAATATTGTTCTCCAAAAATTGAATGATAATAGTATCTGTGGCTTTCCTGGTGGGAATTTCTTCAATCCACTTGATGAAGTAATATGTGGCTGTCAGTATCCACTTGTGTTGAGATATGGATTGTGGATGAATTTACCCTATGAAATCAAGGCCCCATTGTCTAAAGGGTGCTTCAACAGAGATAGGCTTCAGGGGAAAAGGATACAATTTTCTCTTTCCATAAAAAATTTGGCATTCATGACATCTTGAAACTTCTTTGTAAACATCAGAAAAAATGGTAGGCCAATAGAACCCAACCCTCAATATCTTCTGCATAGTAGTTTTACAATAATGGTGC